>ML801019.1:111739-129160 GCA_009831015.1 Picea engelmannii
AAATTTGATTATAATAAAAATATTATATATTTTTAGAGTAGGTAAATCTGTGTTTTATGAGTGAATGGTGCTATTTTAAGTAAGTAATTGATTTTTATGTAGACCTCACAGTTCGCCACAGCATCGTTATATCGTTATGTGAAATTTTGTGTATAAACAACATAGTTTGCTAACATCATGATATCATTGTATTTAATGTGAAATAAATTAAGATTGTAGTAAAATTGAGCAAAACCCTAGGAATAAAATTCCCTTCACATAGATGAAAATTGATTTTATGAATCGCGTACTCTTTCCCGGACCGGGAAGACATAAACTGACGATTTATAAATAATCGCGTACTCTTTCATGGGTATCTCGCCCTCCATATGGTCTAACATGGTTGGATTTAGAACACTAAGAGAGGAATTCGTCAAGCCATAATAATGTCTTCTCACAAAGGTTGGGTGTTTCTTGGTAGAATTTTAGAAATTTCACAACGGTTGGGTATTTCTAGGTAGAATTTTAGAAATTATTTATTTATGTTTACTTTATATAAATTCAATTAGTATCTCCTTTCTTACCCATTAAAATTTTTGGAGATAAGGTAGGTTTGTTGGGAATTTGAAATGGTAAGTAGAGAGATTGAAGAGAAAGGAAGATTAGAAGCATTATTGAAGAAGTTGTGGAAGAGAGAGTAGGTTAATGAGAGAACATCGATTAGTAGCAAAAGGAAGTTGGTGAGTAAGAATGATGAGCATCCAAGGATCCAAAGGATGTGGTAAAAGAAGCATAGTAGGAGGGTGAACATGTTCAAATTGAAAGGATGTGGTAAAAGAAGCATAGTAGGAGGGTGAACATGTTCAAATTGATGGAGTGGATAGATAACAATGAGAAGTTGAGTTCAAAGAAATTTTTGATTAACCAATAGAAGAAGGCATAGTCATCAAGCTGCAAAATGGTGGGCTCCTTGATGACACGGTGAAGGTAGGATTTGTAGGTAAGTTTCACATGGAAAACTTAAAATAGCAAGGTTACATCAAGTTGAAGGATATTAAACAAATCACTGGGAATGACTTGATGAATAATATCTAGCACAAGGAGTGGTTTATTCAAGAACTTCTACCTCTTAACAAAGTACCATTGATTTATTAGATGTGGACCACATAATGGTAGGCCTTGGCCTAAGACACGAAGATTGAGCCAATGAATGAATATCCACAAATAATTAGAAAATGCATTGCAACTATGCTTTTGACTAGTGAACACCTAAGATTGTGTAGTTTTAGTCCCAACTATATACCTTGACTAAGAGGATTTAGGAAATGAACTGGGATAATGTGGGGATGAACATGTTTGGTAAGAGAGTGTGCCACAATGCTAACCATTTCCCTTCTTTATTGATGGGAGTTGCAACACCCAACCCAACCACACCACCTTCAAAGTTCCAAGGTAATGTGGCTAACGAGTATTATGAGATTTCCATAGTTTTTTGGCATTTTCCATAGCTTTTCCAATTGCTGTAAAAGTACACTTCTACATCAACTACCATTCTCTGCTACTTTTACAGGATGGATACTCAATTTGTGGAGAATTATTGTGCCATATAAGTATTCAAGGTGTAGTTTGAGGCAAGTTCCTTCCTTGTGGAGGAAATTAGTTCTAGACAGACTAACAAATGTTACAAGATAGGAAATATTTCCTAGAATTATCCATGGCCAAGGAAAGTGCGATGTGGCCACTATAAGGCCATGGGTCATGTGATAGAGGACTATTAGTATTTGATAGCCAAATGGAAGATAGATACAATACACTGGAATGATGAAATTTGAACCTTGAAACATCATAAGGGCATGAGATCCCATAATTACTGTGGTAGTTGGAGGAGGAGCTTGAATGGAAGCTAATGATGACTACATAAATCCTCCCTAGATAAAGGAAAGTTGCTCCTACAAACATAAGTTTGATGCTATGAAGTAAAGGCTCATTTCAAAAAATCATTGTAAGTGTTGCAAGAAGTAACCATTATGGTAGGGAATGGACAAGCAACAACTCGATTTCCCACGATCACCCACTACTAGATTCAAGTTGTTTTTTATGTCAATTTGTTGTTTAAAATGTCAAATAAACATTGGAATTGAGTATACTAAATTTCACGGCAGATTCATGACATTATAATTGTTGAATAAGAGACTCCTACTATATAGATCAAGAATTTTATTATAATACATTAGTTTACCAACATTTGGTTGATACATAATCGATATTAACGATGCCAATGCAAGGATGAAAAGCATACTTAGTTGAAAATTTAAAATCCATCTATGTCACTTAAAAAATGTGACTCCAACATCTATGTACCAAACTAAGTTGCTTTCTAATCACATACATAACTTTACACTAATTTGAACCAACATTGTTGTAGAAATAAAAAGCATGCTTGGTTACTTTGACATCTATGTACCATACGACGTTTCTTTCACGTTAGATAAATAACTTTACACTAATTCAAATTGCTGTTGAAGTGTCAACGCTTAACTAATTTTATACATGTCGAATAATCAATGCAAATATTCCAAAACATGTCAACTATATGTCACGTAGCCGACATCAATTTTTTTTAAAGAAAATATATTAATTGTGAACTTTTAATGCCTCCTCAAGGATCTTTGGCTTTGTTCATTGTCTTATTAGTCTTGGTTTTATTAGTCGTGGTGGAAGATCAAGACTCTAGTGTTAGCTGACATCAATTTTTTTTTTAAGAAAATATATTATTTGTGAATTTTTAATGCCTTCTCACGGATCTTTGGCTTTGTTCATTGTCTTGTTTTATTAGTTCTTGTTGAAGAATGAAGATCAAGACTCTAGTGTTCGCTTTAGTGTTGATCTTGGATTAGTTTGTCTTTGATTAGACATATTTTATGTGTTCGTCAATGCTGTACATAGTATAGGTAAAATAATTATTTTTTTCAATATTTTAATTGTTTTTATTAAATATCATATTGGCGATATTTGAATGATTACATAGCTTAGGTTTTTGGCATATTAAATGGCTTTAATGTTTAAATATCATAATTTTTTGGCATATTAAATGTTCATAGATGTTCACTATGTTTTTTATGCTTTTTTTTAGATGAATAAATAGAACCTAACAGAATTCATTTTCCGAAATGTTCAATAACCTAAGTTTAATGAAGTCCATAATGCAGTTATTTGTTGATATCATTCAATTTATGTCCATTCTATTGGAAAATAGATTTGCAAGATAAGTTAGACAATATATGAAGGGTAAGTCAAGAAGTGAGGGGATTTTTGTATGCAGACAATTTTGGCAGTATTGGGTATCCACCGCCATTGTCATTGGCAGTAATGGGTATCCACCGCCATTGTCATTGTTTTACCATTGTAAGTTTCTTCTTATATATTTGCACAGAAATTGAGTTGCAAGACCATCATAGAAAGAGAAAAGTCGACAAAGATTCAATGTTGGTTCACTGGTTCATTCATCTGGTTTATTCATCATTGGTTCATTGGTTGATTCATCGTTGTCGTTGTTTCTACAAGGTTGAAATTCCAGTAAGTTTTCATTCTTCCTAACTATTTACTTATACCTATTTACTGTTTGCTTCCCAAATGATTTCAAAAATAGGAATTAGTACTTACTGATTAACTTATATTTACTTCCTACATTATTTCCTAATTAGAGCGTTGTTATTTACTTTCTACTTCTCTAGTATTTAGTATTCGTTGTTTGCAACTAGGAATTATTGTTTAATTAGTAAATTGCTTTCAAAAATAGAGATTTTAAATTAGAAGCATCACCTTTCTAGTGACCACTATGCCCAGAGAGTTGTGTCGAACCCACCATCACTTGGAGATATTCCAAGAACTCCCAAAGTTACCACCTGAAAATGTAGAGGTTATCAAAGTAACAAATGGAAACAAATCGTGCATTATTTCTCAAGCAAGGACTATCAGTTGCTTGTCTTCAATTTCTTCAAAATGAATCTTACAAATTTGTTTCCTGCCATGAAAATTGTCATCAATGTTATCTACTCAACTATAAATATTTGTGGCAATGAATGGAGGTCCTTTCCATCAAGATTATCTACTATTTTTCAATTTTTTGTTAGATATTTTCCAAACTAGATTTCTAATTTTGGTAAAGAAGATTTATGAACTGAGTCTCATGTCCCACATATACTTCCATTGATGCCTTCTTGTGCTATAACTATGCATCTTGAGAAACATTGAAGAATATCAGATTTGTAAGCCATACGCAAACTTTGATATCATATTTTTATAAAGAAGGATTAAAAAAATTATTAAGAGGTAAATCTTTATGTACTTCAACGATCTTGTTGAGTTTTAAAAAAATGTTCTTTATATATATATATATATATATTTTGTTTTTCTAATTTTACATCAAAATTAAATTGGGTTCATCTTAAGTGGCATAGTGTATGAGATAAATGTTATAATAGTGTCTAACAGTTCAGATAGAACTGTAGACACAATTTATTTTAGATTGGACTCATAGATGAAGTGCATACTCAATATACATCATGATGAAGTGCATACTCAATATACATCATAGCATACCTCAGGTTGATAACTGAAATCCAATACAACATCATCCACCCCCACCTCCTTGAGAGCTTCAATATGCGAGCATAAATAAAAGCATATTGATGAAATTTGATAACCCAAGTGCATAAACTCCCATTTCAATTAATCAAATCCAGGTGGTTTGTTAACTTGGTGCAGAATCATGGGTTTGTTAGCAAAATCCACCAGAGGCTTGGGAAGGCTCAGAGTAAGTGGGTGTAACCTTGTTCCAAAACCTCCCACAAGGATTAAGGCCTTCATGGTATCTGATCAAATACAATAACTCTCTACAAGGTATTGAAAAATGTTGAAAGTGATTAGTTCTGAGTTAAATATGTTTATGCCACCCCAAAACCCCATCGTAACAAGTATCAAAGATTAACGTAAAACCAACAAAAAAGGGCATGAAGGAATAGTCGATATTACTCATTGCCTTGTTACAATCAAATTTCAAACAAGTCAGACAATAACAACAGAGTTCAGTGGGAAAAAATAACAGAAAGAAAAAAACTTACTAATTCTTCACAGAGCTCCGTCAGAGGGTTGCACATTTTCGCATGGTCTAGAAAATCTACAAATTTGTAAAATGAGTCAACGACAAGTGAAGATATCAAGTCCTTGTTTGGGCGGTCCTTGTTTGAATCCTTTTGTTGTAGTGGAAACAAACCAAGATTTTTTGCACTAAGTAAACTTGGGATTGCTTGAGATAATACTAGATGTGGCTATCTTCCTAAGGGGATTATGGAAAATTGCAGTGCTTACCCACAAACTAACCATGTTTAACTTATTTGTATAGCATGGAAACACTCTCACTATCCTATAATATGTTTTTAAGTTATTTGTAGCTGATGTAATTTATGTGGTCTACATCTACATGACCAAAATGGTGTTTGTATGCCAACCCAACTCCATTTGGACAGACGATGTTTCCATCCCAACATCATGGAAAACAGGGTCGGTATTCTTGAGCACGTCCCAAATTCTGGTCAAAACAAAGGACCCTGTTATGGTATCTATAACAAAGAGAAGGGATGTTATCTCTCCTAGGTCATCAACTAGTGAAACCCTTGTATAGTGGTGAGGGGTCAACTGGTCCTGCTTCTTCCTCTGTCTCTAGGCTTCTCCTACCTGGTCATTACTGCTGCAAATAAAGATTATTTTAGGGACCTAGATACCTGTAACAATTATCACTTCAAGGGAGGATTTTTTTCCCAACAAGCCGTGAGATAAAACCCATAAGAGCATGGATGGAATTGCTTGTTGGCTGCAAATACCTTCTCATGCCACATAATTTATAAGACCACATGTTTTTGTTTCCATCGTGGTACACATGTGGAAATTGAAAGAGTTCGTTGTAATTTGTGTTTACTTGAATTAATCGCAATAAAAAAATTTGTTTTATCACTTTTTACTTGTCTTTCGGACCTCAACATGCACAGTGGGCACTTTGCATGTATTGAACGTGTCCCTCCAAAGACTATGCTTGAAATCACCAACACATCACAACTTCTCTGCCCTAACTGCATCAACTTCGTCGAGAAGCTAAATGAAAGAGAAAGGCGTATGCATTGTATACCATGGCAAACCCTCCCTCCTAGCTAGATGGAAGGCCCCCCAACAAACTATTGTAGCTTAGAATTCCCCAAGACCGGGAAATTTTTTTAGGTTCCTTTATAGGATTCTTAACGTTGTTAGGGAACTATTGAGATGCAGAAGGGAGGGGAAACACTACTTTATTGGTTGTGATCATTTTGGTTCTTGGTCAACATGATCTTCCACTACTGGATTTTTTTGTTGGCAGTGGGCCTGGGAGTTTTTCTACTGGTGCTAATCCATCAAACAATTAGGAGTGCTTGACTGGATTTACTTGCTACCTATTACCTGGCCTCCATAAATTAATGTCGTGAATTTGGTTGGCTTGCTTCATGTATGTATACTCTTGAGGTATTCACTTATGGGTTTTCTTTTTATTGTTTCATGCTATCAACTATATTGAAAAATAGGAATTTCCCCAATTGTATAATCCTTTGCATTGACATCAAATTGTATATATGGATGCAGTGGGGATAATTAAAATTAAAATTCCTACCACCCTCACCCATAATTCTAGTACATAACGCTATCAAGTTTGTGGAAGATATTGTGCTCAGATGGTCCATGTGGTCCATATTCATCTTCTTTGGGCTATGTTGGCACTGCCACCCTCACCCCATAATTCCAGTACATAACACTATCGGGTTCGTTGAATATGTTGTGGTCATAGGGTAAATTACATGCAATGGTTCGAAAGTTTTGTTTTTTTAATTGTAAATTGGTTAATGTTTTAAAATAAGTGACCTAAGTGTTTTTATCAAACATTTAAATGCATTGAGTGTATCAGTGTGGTTTTTTGTTTTATTTACATCAACTTGTCAAAAAGGGTTTTGATAAATTACACTTTTAACATATGTTTTAAAAAAGCATCATCATTGTAATAGTTTCCATAAGTAGTAATTTTTTGGTTTTAATATGTTTTTTTGGGTGACTCAAATATATGTGGAATATAATTTCCTTAAAACATGATAAGTTTGGTTTTAATTTTAGCTTTTTGTTTCCTGTTTTATCCCACTTGCTTTAGGTTCTTTTTTCTTTGATTTTATTTTCTCTAGTCTATTATATCCTTTCCCATTTTACCTAAATTTTTGGTGTTGCAAATCACAACCTCCCAAATTTGTTGAATTTCCATCAACCTCTGCCACTGAGCTTTTGGAAGTAGGGCTTTCATCTAGATTATTCATGTTAATTTCTGAGTTGTATTCAACCCCACAAATCCCTAAAACATTGTTTTTAGAATAACCCTTTGCTTGATTCCATGAAGCCCCTTGAGAAAAACAATCATTTATCATTATATCATATGAAACACTCTCCCCGAAACTATCTTCTTGTAGGTATTTTTCTCATTTGATGGCCCTCCTGGTTAGATGGTTGACCATTGTCTATATCATTTAAACTAGATAAAACATCAGTCTGCTAATATCTAGTTTCATTCTCACCTTGGGAATTGGATTTTACCATTCTCGTTCAACTCTTTAATGTACAACCATAAATTGCATCAAACTTTGTCTAGCTAGTTCATAGCAAATATACCTCCACAAAGAAATACCTACTAAACCATACAAATTAAACAAATGGATGAAGAATTGTCATGAATGTATGTTGTCTCATTTTGAAATGGTATGAAACAAATTGTTATTTATTGTTACCATTTTAGGTCATTGCTCATTGTACAATAAAATTTATCATTTCTAAAGGACCCTTCTCATTTTCCAACACCATATCTTCTTTTTAAGAATTATTTTTCCTTTATTCGAGACATTTTTTTTGAAAATGTAACTTATAGTCACTTACAATTATTCTTTGGCTAAGTTGCCCTGTTATCAGGGACATTTCTATATCGTCAAAATTACCCGAGGCTTTAACCTATCATCATCTAACCTACTCGAAAGGATGTATTCCCAATCACCTCACTATTTACAATTATACAACACACCGATGTGCATACTTAAGAAACATTTGTTGTAAAACTATTTCTAATTTTGTGTGGGTTTCTAATTTTTTGGCATAGTTGTTGTTTCTTGTTTAGTTTCCCATTTCTTATTTATTGTAACATATCTCTTTTTTTTGTAACAAGAAATGAGATAATCCCTTATGTTTATGGGTTTAATGGCTCAGAAATGTATTGTGTTGAAAAACTTTGAACACATAACCATCAAAGAGTAGGGCCTTCAATGCCATGTATGTTTTTTTTTTTCAACTGTTTGCTTAGTTTTTTTTTTTAATTTTGAATACATCATTAAAAGGAAGGGCCTTCAATGTCATATAATATTCTCCTATGTTCTTTTTATTGATTGCTTACAGTCTACATGACGAAATAAGATTTCAAGGAAAGTTGGTTCATGTTATTGATCAAATGCATAGGAATTCATTTCGAGGGAATTTGAAATGATACGACAGTCAAATGAACTTCGTGCATGTGAAATGCATCTTGCTACAATTCTTTCAATTTTAATTGAAAATCCACAACATAGGTCGGCCCCAGGATTTGATATTCTGAATGGGTCAGCCCTAAACCCCTTCCCTGCCACAAGACGACTCTAATCCTTGGTTACATAGGTGGGCCCCATATTCTAAGTAGGAATAGATCTTAATCGTTGTTTTTCCTTAAATAATTCACAACCTTCATTAAAAAATAAATAAAAAATACGGTGCTTAGACCTGAATTCCCAAATTGACCTGAAATCCCAACTAGAAATTGTTGGAATTCCAAATTTTAGTTATTAAATATACATAGTTAGATTGTGCCAATGGTTTTTGAGGGGGGTTGAATCCATTTACGTATTAAAAAATGTACTTAAACAAAAAAACTTCCATTTCACCAACCATTATATAGCATGATTCTCGCGATAGTTCTCAGAAATGGTAAAAAACATATAAGAATATCTATACTCTAGACTCTAGTGTTGGAGTCAAGATAAAGTGTGTTCCAAATAAGACGAGCCCCAATTATACATATGAAAAAAATACTACAATCCTCTTACCTCTATAAGTAAGAATCGCATTACTTACCTCCCTTTTAGGGATGTTAAAGGCCACGATGTTTGTTTTCCCAAGAATATCCTGAAGCTAATGAGTGTCACAGAGGGAAGTTAAGATGTCAAATTATCTCTAGAGGCCCCTCATTAAGTGGGACATGAGGATAATTTCATCCACAAATATGGTAATAGAAACGAAATCTCCAAAGAATAAACAACCATTTGAGATACTCAATGGATATGATATGATCTCCTTTAGCTCATAAATGTAGATTCCAAAAAGTGTAGCAGAGATTAAACGTACTTCGACAATTAAACACCCTTCGATGACTAAAAACCCTTACCTCACCTAACGATTCAATTTATTTTGGCAAGCTAATATTTAGTTACTTATTCCTTGGTGAGGGGCCTAAAGTCAGTCTTCGTACTATCCTTTTGCAACAATGGTTTCATAGAGTTTTATCACAAGTGAGACTACCAAGGGTGGAAGACCTAGATCCTTAACCTTGTTAGCTAACAAGAAATTTTTATGTCAATTCATTTTCAGACAAATCCGTTCAAACTATTCTTGTAGAGAAACAAATAATTCAGATGCTTCAGTTTACCAATTTCAGTTGGAATCTCTCCAACCAAATGATTATTGCACAAAGAAAGTGTCTCTAGGATGTTACAATTCCCAATATCCTTGGGAATTATACCAGAAAATACATTTCTATACAATACTAAATTTGTTAATATCTTGATCATTCCAAGTTTTCCACTATATCAGTCTAACTTTAGCTTCTATTTTTTGTTTCTTTCCTTTCTATAGTATGTTTCTGGAACATTCCCAAAGTGAGAGTTCAGGAGGAAACATGTCCTCTATTCTTGAGTATCTCACCCAAGGTTTAGTTTGGGTGAAAACAAGGTCAATGTTCCCCTTGCCCCTAGGGATTCTCTCCCCCATACATTGGGTATGGAGAAACACTAAGAATGTGTTTCCCAAAGGTAGAGGTGCATAACTGGTGAAACATAATTATCATCAAATGTTGGACGGATCAAATATAGGAATAGGGTCCATAAGTAGAAAGGCCATGTCCAAAACAATGTTTGTCTATACCACTAGACCCACTTCACATAATATCTATAAGAAACAAAGATGAAGAAAAGGATTTTCATGTGGCCTGAATGTTCAATAAGTTGATGTAACCTCCAAATTAGGAGAAGAATTAGTATGTCCATATAATCTTATTCGTGATAGTGAAATGATGGTATCAAATTCAATATCATATTCCTTTGATCATTTTTGTGCTTTTATTACTAGTTGTAGCACCCCAGAGATTTCATGCACCAGACCAGGAGATAAGAAAGAAGAATTTACTGTTTTGGAAGATAGGAGCACCAGTAGAAATGATAATATATCATCAATTTGTAATGATGTCAATGTCAATGATCTCAATGTTGTTTCATGTCCTTCCTCTGAATATCTATCTGTACATGTTGACTGACAGTACCAGATCCCACCCAGTTCTGAAACAGAGAAAATTGGTTCTAAAGAATTGAAGAAAGTGACACATCTCTTCCTGTTGCAATAAAAATTATATTTCCCTTTGGGCAGTGATATCAGTTTGGGAAATTATATCAGTTTAGGCAGTGATATCTACAAAATCGACAGAGAAAATTGGTTCTAAAGAATTGAATATAGTGGCACATCTCTTCTTGTTGCAATAACCAGTATACTGCCCTTTGGGAAGTGATCAGTTTGGGAAGGTATATCAGTTTGGGAAGTGATATCTACAAAACAGACATGTTATACAATATGTGGGATTGCAATATGCATTCAAACTGTGTTATGTATGGAGAACCCTTGGATTCCTTGAAGTGTGCTTGGGATATGTTGGTAGGTGTATCATATCCACACAAAAGGGTTAAATGTTAGAATTTTTTTAAGGGTATTATAGCTCTAGCTTTAGAGCAGAGTTTACAACTTCTATATAAATTCAGAACACATAATTCCAAGGCTCTAAATGGTGAAGAAATTGAGGAATGATACACCTATGTTCTTGCAACTTTATGCTCTTAATAATATGATTAATTTTCCCATAAACATCTATACTTGAATGTTGTTCTACAATAATTCACTACCATGCTATGATTTTATTTTGATCTTCATTTCTACATCATTGGTATTATTTGTTGGCACATATTCTCCTTCTAAAAGCAATGTATCTTGAGTATGTTAGTTACATTTCCCTGCTACTGCATGGAGTTCAAATAATGTGTGATTGAGACACTTGAGCATTTGTATATTAAGAATCATTATTGCTCTTGCAACCTTTTTACCAAGTTCATCTTCAACCATAATTTCAAAGATCATATCATAATTTTAGAACCTATGAGATATATTTTCCCATGATCATCCACTCACTGAGATAGGTGAATGGGTATATATTACAAGAATGAGATTTTTGGATCCCATGTAAGATGGATGGAAGCATTCTCGTCAAAATAGGAGATAAAAATGTATATAGCTTGGAAGAATTGATTGGAATTTCTAGATTCCCATTATGGAAATATGTTCATTCATTTTCTTCGTACTGGTGTCGACTCTAGTCTTCGATAGTCTTAGAAGAGACATAGATAGTATTCGAGTTAGGGGATCATAACAATATTGATGTACATATATTCTTGATTCTTAATGTAACATATGTAACATTCTTAAATGAAAAAAAAACAAAAAACATTCCCAGAACAAGTTCTATGCCTCAACTCTTGTACATTGTAAAACTATGATGATTGATATGTATGGAAGCCTTCTCTATTTGTTGATGAAATAAAGTAGTGAAGCCCAAACTAGTCCCAATATTTTCCTTTAAGATTTCATCTCCTATGATTCTTTAGGTAGGAATTTTTTCATTATATTTGTGTCACAAAGCACTAGACGGTGTGCCTAAGCACCACCATTCTTTTCCGTGTTATGGCGAAATACGATAATATTTTCTCTATTTTGAACCTTTGAAAATCCTCTAACTAATGTTTTCAATCTTCATATGATAGAATTTCAATATGATGACCATGAAATCCATGTTAATGTTTTGAGGAAATGCATCTTCTTTAATCCATACATTCCTAGTGCTGGCATTGTCTAACATTACTAGGTATACGATCAACCATATGGAGGAGACAATGGGAAAATGCATAATACCGATGCAATTTCCGTAGACGTTCTATACATATTCTTCAATTAGAATTATTATTTTTCTTACATGTTAGATCCATCAATTCCTTGTAACCATAACCTATTTCCAATGGGTCAATCTATGTACTAATAAATTTTGCAAATGTCCAGGCATTTGAATATTCCAGCCCCAACCCGATAGGGACTACACTGCCATGCAACAATTGTTTATAATGTATAATAGGTACTAATGGTAGAACTTGTAACATGAGTTATATTTGGAAATGATATATAAGATTCATTATTTTCAAGTTACACAAAGTAATGATGTAGGATATATACTAAGAGCTTGTAATATAAGTTAAATATTTGGCAATGATATAAGAATCAACCTTTTCAAGTTACACAAAGTAAATTTGTATGCTATGGATAAATCATAATATTTTATAAACGATACATACATGTAATATTAGATTCCAAGCATTAATATCAAAATGGTAAGTGAAGCTATATCACGTTTATACAGATGAACTTAAGCTTGGATTGAATATTGGATAACAAGATACCATACAGGAGATGAGTGGAAGCAATAGATCCTTACATAAGGTCCCAGATTATGATAACATAATTGATATACCAAACTAGCAATTATCTATAAGACTTAATCCAACAATTGAGTTGTGTTATTGTCCTTATAGCTTAACAAAGTAGGTGACAACCTTTAGCTTCAGAACTTGTAATCCACAATGAATTTTGTTTTATTTAGGATATGTAATAATGATAAATATCATAACATTTAAGTTATATTATGTTTTTATGTACCTAAGATCTTAAAAATATAAGATAGAACCAAATCACTCACATAAAAGATTAAGCACAAGAGAAATTGTAGAGAAAACCATTGAGGTAGGGTAACACCATCTATTATTCATTATGGAAGGAATGCACTCCCAAGAAATCCTTGCTTGTTACAATAATAATATTCTTCACCATGATCCATTACATTGCTTCTACTTATTTATATAGTACTATCTATCTTCTAGGAACATTCTAGTAGGTGGAACCTTCTAGCAAGTCTTCTTACATTCATTAATAACCTCCTAGGAACATTCTAGTAGGTAGAACCTTCTAGTAAGCCTTCTTACTTTCATTGTGTTCACTGTTACATGGGCCTTATATAATAGAAATGACCTTCATACATAACAATACATAGTTATCTAACTATTATTATTCCCCTAGGGTACCTCCCTAGGTACCCCATATTACCTCCCTAGGTATACTACATATTGGGTCACATCTTTTTAGCATTATCCATAATTTGTATTATTGGGAGATGGACCAATATGTATAATTTCTCTTTCATTCAATTTTGAACTAAAGAGTTTCCATATATGCACAAAATCAAATTTTTATTTATATAAGACTAGTTTAGATTGGATTCTATCATATCTCATGCAATGGACCATTAGTTTGTTTTGATCTAGATAGAGTCATAATAACTACATTCACTCTAGTATCAAAATTTTAATGACAACAAGAAAACAAACTTGTGTATGGAATTATAATTAACAAATTATCACCTACCTCATGATAAGTTTTTAATACTTTTATTGGTAATTTTGGAAACAATTATCACCAATTAATGGAAATGATGTATCTAATAGGTAACATTGATAGTTTCTTTTAAATGGTTGAAGGCATTCTAGATTTACGTATACAATATGCCTAGTATCTTTGAATACTTTGGGAATGTCAAACTAAAAAGTTTGGACTCGGAGCATACTAGAAACAAGAACATCAAACTTACCATAATTTTTTTAGCTCAAAAGTGGTGTTCTTTATCTACCATGAATATCACATAAAATTGCAATATTTTATTGATGAAACAAGATGCACCTCCAAAACAACAACCATTTTACATATTATATACATTTTCAAAGCCCCCACATGCCACAACTTATCATTTCTTGTGTGATGGGAGTAATACTTTAAACCTTATTTTATAGATACACTAAACAAACATATATGTGAATTCCAATAAGACCAACATCCTATTGCACCTTTGGTATATGAAAAGTGTATGCACAATACAACATAAATTAGACCTAGAGCTTGACATGCATTTCTTATGGGTCATTCGATGGCTAAGAGTCACAACGCATAGTCAAAGATTAAAATTGAAGAGAAAAATTTAATGGTGTTCAAAATTTCATTTGCTTGGTACTGTATAATGATTACTAGTCAAAGATTAAAATTGAAGAGAAAAATTTAATGGTGTTCAAAATTTCATTTGCTTGGTACTGTATAATGATTACTAGGGAAAATCTCCCTAGTATCGAGACCAAAATGTCTGCATAGACTTTCATTATTGGATGGATCAATGGTAGGGAACAAAAAAAAATGATAGGGATAATAATTCTCTATATATTTTTTAAAGGAAATGCGTCATTTGTATTATATATATCTAATGTTAGGATTTTAAGTGGATTACACATATTTAAGTGGATTACACCTATAAATTTTTGGTGATATCTAGGTGCAATTTTTTCGTTAAATTATGTTTTCTTTAAAATAATATTTCATTAAAATTTTTAAATATTGTTTTTCTATTTTAACTTCCCTTCTTATATAGGTGGTAAAGTCAAAATCACTGAAAACTTCAATATCATTTCCATGATAAAAAATGGTGAAAACTTACAAACAACCAATAATAAATAATAATAAATATAGTAAATATGGATTAGAACAATAATAAATATTTTGATAAAAAGAACATATAAAAGTTATATTGCATTACTTGTCTTGCATCAATTTCTTTACCATGATCAACCTATTACATAAATATCGGTATATTAATTAGATAAAAAATAAATCAGATAACCTAATCTAATTCATATTCAAACACAAAATTCAATAAATAACTATAACATCCTTCGAAATGTTAACCAAAAGAAAAGCATGTAACTCACAAAAACAATATTTTTTTAAATCAATATTAATATATATTTTAGTAATAACATATGAATTTCAATCCTTAGTCATATAATCCCCTTGTAAACTCTCGCAAGGGTTAGTAGCAATAATAACAAAATAAAAATATGGATTCCATAATCAATTATGTTTCCATTGCAATGATATGTATGATTTATATATTTCAAATGCATGATACTATCATTTAAAATATTTCAATAAAAACTAAGTAACAAATAACAAATATTAAAGTTGGATCAATTACCAATTTAATCATGTCAAGTTTTTAGATTATAATGATTAGTCCTTTACTAATTATTTAATGGTTCATAATCATTCTCAATAATAGTAATACAACAAATATGATCTCAAATGAACATATATAATTAAATTTTAATCATTATAAGTGGATCACTTAGTACATTAAATTCATTTGCAAATTGCATGTAAATTTTCAAATATAATTTTCTATATAACGGTTAGAAAGAGACTTGTCCAACAATCTTCTTGTAAAATTTGTTTTAATTGAAGATCCCTCCTTGTAAGGTTAATTTATGAGAAAAAAAATGATTAGGAATTCATAAAGGGGTGTCTTCTTCAAACTTAATCAGATCTCAAGTGATAGAAAATCATTCTATATCGTCATTGGTAGTTGTTTAGTCTACAATAATGAGAAAATATTATGAAGATATTCAAGAGTATGTATTTATTCAATAACATATATTTTTCAAGTATAAAATAATTACATCATAATAATAACATGCATGTAAATTTGATTAAGACTTGTAAAAATTAATTACTTTTTTCATCTAAGTAAATTACAAGACCCAAAAGGGAAAATTCCCAAAATTTGCTCACTATGGGGCTTATTCTTATCAAATGATGAATTATAATCAATCAATTAAAGGGCTTAATACACTTGATAAGAGATAAGAGAGTAAAATATCACCTAAAAAAGTACATATTACCTTCTCAATCACAATGAAAAACCCTAGAAAATTAACCCCCCTTTAGAAACCCCTCAAAATTTTAAGCTAGGAAAACATGCTACGGGATGTATACATTCTTTTGATGAAGGAAAGGAACATATGTGAGGATGTATAGGTTAATTTTCTTGAATAAAGGTGTGTATGTCTATGTTCAATGGGAAAAAAATAGTAAAAGTTCTTGGTAATAGTCCTATATGTATTGATTAAGATTGAGTTCTTTAATTAGGTTTTAGAACATCAAAAAATTATTTTCTAATTCTATTTCAACTTTATAATTCTTGCATGCAAGATTCAATTCACAATTTATCTAAACTATGACTCTAAAGATAATTTCAAGTTACAAGTTGTCTCTCTATAAATTGAATTTTCTAGAATTGCATACATTTTTCTAATGAATGTAGAAGATCCTCCCTTGAATATGCTTTAATTCCAAAATTTCTCCAAATATTAGCTCTAATAATCATTTTCCAAATATAAAATTAGTTTATCGGTTGACCACCCTACCAACTCCCAAATGAGTATTCTTCTTCCCCATGGCCCTTCAAACTACAAGCAAAGTTACCGACTTAACGAGAACTGTGACCTCAAAACTAGAACTCTAGCCCTTAAAACCCATATTTTTGCATAAAAAACATGAAAATCAACCCCCAAATCAAAAAGTGGTGCTTTCTATAGCACCATTTTTTTAAACGAGATCAAAATTACAACATTTTTCAAGCATGACCTTCGAAACTCAGACAGTAGCTTAGAAAAACCTTAAAATCAACATCTAATTGAAATTGTGACATTGACAACAAATCCTACGTAAATAAACAACCCAAAATTGGACCCCAAATGGTCACTTGAAAATTTATTTACAGTTTTATTTTTTTTTAATTTACATTAAAAAATAAATAAATAGAAAGAACAAAATCTTAGCAAATAATTTCTTTTTTTTAATGACAAAAAAACACATTTAAAAAAAAGATTAAAAAAAAGGTGAAAAAGAAAAATAACTAAAAAGAAGAAAAAAAAATTAAAATTTTCCTCCAAAAACAATAATTTAATTTTCTTTTAATATATTTTCTGTATAAAAGAATCATTAAAAAACCTTTAAAAAGTAATTTCTTTTTTTTTTAATTTAAAATTTTCCTCAAAACAATAATTT
>ML801019.1:132026-151578 GCA_009831015.1 Picea engelmannii
TTTTTATATATATATATATATATATATATATATATATATATATATATATATATATATATATAATTATTTTTTTCCTCTTTAGTTTTTTAAGTTTTTCTTTGATTTTTTTAGTATCTAAATTTTCTTTTTATTTATTTTTTTGTTTTTTAATTTCAATTCTTTTATTTTTCTTAGTTTTTTTAGTTTTTAATTTATCAAACAAAATGAATTATATTTTTTTGCTACATATTAAAAAATAGTGTTATTTAACTACAACTTTTTAAAAATGTGTTAAAAATGGTGTTTTCCACTATATTTTAAAAGTATGGAACAATAAATTAATTAAGGAGACACAATTATATGAAAAATCGTAACTTGAAAAAAATAAATGGTAAAAAATATTTTTAAGATTGAAAGAAGCATGGAAAAATGAGTAAAAGCATCGTTAAACAAAAAAATAAAATTAGTAAAATTTGAAAATAGATGAAAAATAGAGATTTAAAAAAATGTGGAAACATTGTGGATCGAAAAATTTAAAATATCGAAAAACCACCTAAAAATGGAGAGGGGGTGCTACAGAGTTCTTAAGTTAATAACTATGTTTACAATGACTTGTATGAGACGGGTATGAAAAATAGCATGTAGAACATGCTACTCCTCTAGATAATTTGACATCCCCACCTCTATGGTTCTAGAACATTCTTGAGAAAAAACTCAACAGCATATCACCAAGAAAAATTAGAAAACAAAACACAAGTAGAAATACAAAAATATATAATAACAATTTTGAGCCATGGAGACCATGTGATGTAGAGTTTGAGAATAAAAATTACATGGTCTTCATCGATCAAAATGAATACTTATGAAAACATTAATAAAATCATACAATAACAATATTTTAAATCACTATCTTCATACTTCACAATATTTACCTATAAAACACGAAAAAACACAACAACAATATTCGATATCACTATCTTCATACCTCACAAGATTTATCTACAAACCACCACAAAAACACAAATACAAAGAACAACAAAATCAAACTTTGGAAGAGAAAAATTAATGGAATCTCAATACTGAAAAATGCACAAAAAACACATAATAACTATCTTTTAAATCACTATCTTCATACTCCACAATATTTACCTACACAACACAAAAAAACACACAACAATCTTCTATATCACTATCTTCATACTTCACAAGATTTACGTACAAACCACTACCAAAAAACAAAAACACACAACCACAAAATCAAACTTTAAAATAGAAGAATTAATGAAATCCCACTGCTGAAAAATGCACAATAAATACCATCTCCAAGCAATATATATCCAAGCAATATATATAGTATCACTTTCACAAAACAACAACTAATATTCACCCTACTAAACAACATTTAATGCTGCTTAAAGATGGATATGCAACATCAAATTTGAAACAATTCAAATCTAACTCAAACCTAACTATACATACCACCCTCACACAATATTCAATGCTACATAACATAGTGCTTAATGTCCGCTTCACACCTACTGCATGGCAAGATCTTTGAAGAACGGATGAGAATACACTGAACATTCAAATGAAATGGTGATATTACTGCAAGATGTCCAAGTGCTGAAACAGTTAAATGCCAACTGCATATTGCACACAGCGTCCATTGAATGAATGCAAACTCTGACATGTCCATAGGTAAAAGGTCTCATAGTTTTAACACTGTTTGAAAATAAAATAGAATTGAAACCCTGCCTGCTGTGAGAAAGTGCGTGAATTAATTCAAAAAGCTGATTGGAAATGACAGATGTATGCGTGTCATGCGTCACTTGCTTTAGAGTACTATTCCATCTTCAATTCTACCACCTCTCAATACAAGACGGCTGCCTATCGCAACCTGCGTGGTGGCTGGCTAGCTGGCTATTAACTTTGACGGATGGTTTCTCATTTTATAATTACATTTTTAATATTTAAAATATCTATATATATTAATATTACATTTTTAATATTAAAAATACATATTAATATTTTATATAATTATATATATACTACTCGACGAAATTTTTATTTATAATATATATTGTTTAAATTTTTATTGATATTTTTAAAAATTATATATAATTGTGTTTTAAATATATAAACAAAACTTTTATTAAGAAAAAACTCAACACCATATCATTTAAAAAAAATTTGAGCAAACGATGACCTCTCAAACTCAATTCTCCTTTCTTATATAGCGTTTGAGGCTCATGCCATTTGTCCATATCATTCAAAAGACTAATTATTTAATTACTAATTTCATATTATTCACCCACCCATGTGTCACTCCATGAACAAGTATTTCTTTTATTTTAAATGAAAACTAGAGATTATTCATTACATCCCAACTTCTCATACTATTGTTACTCTTAGGAATTCCCTAGATCCCTTTTATTTTTCCTCATTGTGTGGATGCACATGAAATTATTATTTGCTATTTAATTAACATTTCTTTTCTTTCCATTTAACTCACCCTTTTCTTTATGCATTTCCATTTCCAATTATAAAGTAAATTCTATTTTCCTTTACATAAAAAATATACATAAGTCTATATGATCAATCAAACTACTCATGAAATTCATTCAATTTCCCATGCTAAGATAAAATGCATATTCCAAAGGATACTTCTCTCCAAAGTATACATGCGCCACATCAAATTCAATACCAAGGGTGAGACCAAGTTAACTTAGATCCTTCAAGTATTTGGTATCGAGAACTAGACATGATCACTACATCTCTTTAGGTAACCTCCACCAAGAGCTAGAAATAACCTATACAATTGTTCAAGTGCATGATTCCAAGGATTCCATGCCCCTACATGGCCTTCAAGTACTACCCACCAGTATGTACCAAGGGTTCCATGTTCACACATTCCCTTCAATTATGATTTTTCAGTGATGTGGGATAATGTCATGGTTGGGACTTAACCAACCAAAATAATTAACTATTGGTGATATACCGATGGTAAATGAGGAATAAGGATTGACACCTTATTTCACACCCTTTAATAGGACATCATAATTAACTGAATCCATGAACTACCCTTACAACAACATGAAACCTCCATGCAAAAACATAAAATATATGTAGCCTAGAAAATTGTTTGTCGAGAGCAGATAGGATTTGTATAGGGACGATTTATTTTGGATACATTCTTGTTAGCTTGGGAGGGAATGGAGTGGGAAAGGGATTCTGGTCAGTAGGAAATCTTCCTGAAAATTGATTTCAACAAAGCATATGCTCGTATTGATTGAAATTTTATCACTAATATTTTGACATGCCTTGGGTTTGGTCAGTGTTTTTTTTTTTGAATAAAAAAGTGGAGCCTGCTATATTAGATAGACAAAATTTACAGAGTATGCAAAAGAGTAGGTCTGAAGCCACCCAAAATGTTGTCGATTATCGGAAACCAGCATATATAGAGGGCGAGTAGCAATAACATGAAAAGCATAATAATAGAGTGGCATCTGTCCTGCCCGTAGGAAACCAGGACAGATGTCAAATGGTCTAAATACACATGAAACATTAATATCATAAAACTAGGAACCAAGATAACATATAAAACTGGAAACCGAAAGATCAAAAGAAACCTAGGTGCCGGGTGACCTGTCATCCTTGCTAGTCTGTCGCGTGGTCCCTGCCAGGATGGCGAAAGCTTGTGCGTAGAGGGGGCATTTCTGCTTGGCTGGCGCATTGGAAAATGCGTCAAGGAGCATGTCCATGCGTTGTCCCATGAGGAGAGCCCGATATTCCATATCCGACAGGTGCCCACGAATATCAAACATCAGAGCCAGGTGCTCATCCCGAATGAACGAATTATGCATGCTGCCACCCACGTCCTCCGTCGCTTCAGAACCCGCTGCAAGCCCCTTCCGCTCCACGTTATCCTCTGCGCCCTTCGAGCCTGCGTCGAACGCCTGTGCACCTTGGCAACTGCAAGTGTCATCCCCAGGCCAGGGAATTTCCTCCACGATACAGGCGGGGGTGTCATCTAGCAGGGTCGGAGTGGGTTTGCAGGCCTCCAGGTGGGTCACCTCTCGAGTCTGCACGAAATTCGGCAGGTCCTCCATGGACGGGTCTTCAACCACAATACAGGGGGGAAACTCCTCCTCAGGACCATCTTTCTGCAAAGCTTCCGGCGCGTTCCCTTTAACGTTTCGACTGCATCCAACTCCAGTCTCAGCTATGATGGCAAGCCGCGCCCGTCTTTCAGCCCTGGTTTTATTTCTAAGAATGGACGTCGCTAGTGCCAAGGCACATTCCAACTGTTCCTTACGACGCCTCTGTGCCTTTTGGGCCTCCCAAGCCACGCCACGACGAGGTCTGCCTCGCTTCCGGGCCATGAAGAAGGAGCAGGGAAAGTGCAGGTGAAGGCTAAATGACCAGGGGCAGAGCGTATGCAAATGCAAGTTAAGGTGCGAAGCACAGGCGAGCGTGCTCTATCTCGTGGCGGTCAGAAAGAGATGCAGCGAAAATGCTGGACCGCACCAGAGCAACCGGGCTGTAAGCAAAATGCAAAGTCGCACCAGAGCGTCACGATGAATACTAGACACGATGAGAATTGGGCTGCACCCGAGCATCCAGGCAGAACTCGGAGCCGAGGTGAGTGCAGTCCCTCCCTGTCCGGGCAAACTGAAATCCAAATGATCTAGAGCCGGGGCCATCCTCCTTCCTTTAACTCTTACCATCCCGGGTACACTGTAATTGTAAATGCTCGCTCGCGAGAAGGGTCTCTCCATCCTGCCACTGCAACTATATCCGTCCCCCATGGTTAATACAGGCGCGTGGGTGGCTGCAAGTGGCATTTATGCCTGGGCTGAGTGGAAATCCACCTGTAGCCCCTGAGCGACGTGTCACCCCATCCGGGGCGGGTTTGGTCAGTGTTGTGTTAGTATGATTAAGACATTTTTTACATGCGTTTCTTCTTTAGTTTCATTTAATAATATTCTTTCCCCCTACATCCATCTCCATAAGTATATCAAGAAAGGGTTCCCTTTGGCCCCTTATCTCTATGTTTTGATGGCTAATGATCTTGGATATTTATTGGAGGTAGATCACCTTCAGGGTCGGATTAGAGGTATTTCTCTCCCCTGGGGGGAGGATATGATTAAAAATAATTTTGTAGATGACTTTTTTTTCTCAGTCTCTGTAGATGAGGAGTCTATCTTAACTTACAGGGATTTCCTTTCATTGTTTTGTGAGGCTTCAGGGGAAATTTTTAGTGATCACAAGACATAATACTGGTTAGTTGGTCTTCAGGATCATCCCATGTGGTTTCCATCTACTTGGAAGTTTGTCGATCCAAGCATTATCGTGTGGTATCTTGGTATACCATTTGGGGTAGACATTTCTCAAGTTCCAATGTGGGATTGGTGCTTGGAAAGATTGCAACGCAAGTTATTTTTTTGCAGTGCAAGAAGCTTCCCTTTGCTGCTAAGTTGATGGCGGTGAGTAGGATTCTTCAAGCCTCCCAGATTTATTGTAATACCCATGTTTCCCCCAGCTTGTAAATACAATTATATTATTGATAAAAAAATTATGGACATATCTTTTATGTGTGGATTTTGGGAAATGATGAACCTTTGCTAAAGAAGGTAATGTGAATATTTTTTTATTAATGTAAAAAGGAAAATGTTGAATAATTGTTGAAGGGTATTTCCTATACAGATTATGATTCCATGAGAGGGAATGGTGAGGGGAACCATGAGTGGTTGAGATGACCCCTTCCAGGTAGTACTATAATGAATTAAAAATGTTCAAACCAAAAACTGTCCTATGCCCCAGAAAAAATTAATTACCGGTCAAGCTAGTGGTTGGTTGGTCCTCCTCATAAATCAATGAGACTATGGGCATAGTAACCATATGGAAGTTTCTAATATGACCCATGAATTGAGGGATTTGACCCATGAAATCTTGTTGTGAAAGGAAGAAAAAGAGGAAAATCATGGGCAGAGGCGAGGGGAAACACAGGATGGGGTATGGAGACCAAATATGAGGGGATAGGAGTGAGAAACTCTTCTGGTTCTTAGCAGAATAGAGAGAAGTGAAGAAATGCATTTTTCTGGGTGTAGGAACCATTGGCCATTGTCTTCAAATCAGGTTGATCAATGGGGCTACTAAAGTTTACTGATTGGATGAGAAATCATGAAGGAACTAAGAGGGGAGGGCCATGAGGGATTGTTTGGCAATGAAATGATTCCCTTGTGTTGTGTATGATAGCAACTCAAGCTCTTTGTGGAAAGAACATCCCCTTTTCTTCGTAAATTGAAGACTTGGATTGCTATGTTCATGTAGGTGGAGGAGAGTGACCTCCATCATTTCTCTTTTGTTGAGTAGAAAGAATTCCCCCTCATGGCATCATACTCTGGATAGGGGGTGGACAACTATAGAGATAAATTGTGAAATTGTGCCAATGGTTGGGTGGAAAGTGGCACACCCTTCAACAATTTCCAACAATTTCTAAATTTCAAACAAGTGTTTTATGTGCCTTTTAATTACATGAAAATTTTATTAAATATTATGGAATTCATGTGATAGTTATTTGAAGATTTTTTAATATTATTCAAATAGTGGAATTGTCACTCTAATTATTTGGCCGACTGTGAAATTTGAAATAAGATATGGGAAAACATATTATGTTGTTGGTCTTCTACCTGTATTTGTTTTGAAAGGGAGGTTGTTAGTAATTGTTTGTCACCCAAAGTATGAACAAAGTGTTGGATGGTCACTGATAATAATGTATGTGAACAAATCCCTAAGTTATTAGTAAAAGACTAAGCCACTAAAGCTCTCACAGAACAACTTGGTAATAGGGAATGCAATTTCTGATATTAACTTGAATATTGGTCAACTAACCTTGGCCACTCTATTGGCTTGGAAAATATACTAGGATTCAAAATTATAGAAAAGTTCAGATATCTATTTGGCCTTAAGAGAATAAGACAAATTTTTAAGAGAGGAAAATTATTTTAAAATAAATAATAAGAAAAGAATGAGAAATGGAAATTCAAGTCCTTAATTAGACAGAAAATGAAATTTAGAATTTGATACATTGTGATTAATTAAGTTTCATTAGGATTTTGTAAGAAAGAAATTTTTACAGGAATTAGGCATTAGATTTATGTCCAAAGGGGACATATTTGAAAATAGTAACTATTCCCTTAAAGTAGCAAACAAATGCATGAAAATAGGAGAATAGCAATATTTGGTAAAACCATAGTTTTACCATGGAGAACTTTAACTCCAAGAAATGCAATATTCTGGAAAGAATTAAAANGAATTTATATATATATATATATATATATTTATATGTTTTTCGAACAAATTTGAATGAATAGTAAATATTGGTAAACCCTCGTAAATTCCAAAGTTACTAGTTAAATGTTTTGATAATTGGAATAATGAGTTGAGAAAGACATATATTACAAAATGTGATTTTTTCCCGTGTGTGAGAAATGGGAAGCTTGAAGTTTCCCAATTTAAAAAAAAAAAATTACGCTCTACATAGGTGCTTCCAATGAATGTAATTCTTAAAGACATATAAGAAAAAGCATTATGTGGTTTTCTCATGCTTTGGGTTTCCACGTAAAACACTGGTGTACTGTGTATGCGTGTGATTTCTCATTTGTTCATTGTTTATTTACTCCGCAACTATTGGATGATAATTCTACATTGATATAACACCTGCATTTTATGGTGAAAAAGGATTAAATTGACCTATTACTGATTCACCTCTCCCCTCAGTAATCCTCTTGTTCTTGTTATTCTTCCTCTTCACAATCTATGTAGAATAATTTCTTCTCACCACACTTATCTGCCTTACTATACTTGTTGTCACAATTAAAGCATAAACCTTTTTCTTTTGTTTCCTCTAATTGTTTAGGTGTCAACCGTGTAGGTTGAGGTGTTTTAGAAGAAGGAACATTATTATCTCGATAGATATTAGGAGTGGTCTTTCTAGTAGCCATAGCCATATTTTTACTTTCAACATTTCTCACCACCCTGGACTCATTCTCTAATGATTTGGGTTCCCAAAGGAAAACCTAATGGTGAATGTTATCCTTTAAAGATCCTATGAATACATCAACCAGGTGCTTATATGGAATATCCATTACCTTTATATTCAATCTTTGGAAGTTCTCAATGTGTTCTGCAACTAAAACCTTTTGCTTGATATTTATCAATTGGCTGAAGAAGGTATTGCTCCTTGTATCCTCATAGTGTGCTATCATTTATTCTGTGAAAATTGTCCAAGTGATAAGTGATTTGTGAGAACAAAGCCATCAATACCACACAAATTTATTGGTTTCTAAATATAAAGACACAATTCGTACCTTTTTTGTGTGTGTGTCACATCATGTAGATCAAAGAGTTGCTCCATTTGGAGTATCCATGTGATTGGATCCTTTCCACCAAACTTCCTCATATCAATCTTAGGAAAGTGGTTGGTCTTCAACCAAAAGTTGGAGTTTCTCCAGTCTTGATTCATGTTCCTTGTGTCCTCATCATGAATTTCATGGGATACATTTTCACTTTCAGGTGGCCTCTCTATTAACAAATTTTTCAATCCTTCCATGATCTCCCTTTTTAAACCATCCATCTTAGTATCCATTATTGCTTCTAGCTTAGATTCAGTTGAATCCATCATCCCTTGTAGTTCATATTTTGTTATTGCCTTATTTTGTAAATAATTTATGTCGATGTGAATTTCTTCACCTTCATCAACAATCTGAAGGATTGTTTGGTGTAGAAGTTCCCTTTTTTGGTGGCATGTTGGACAAGTATCACTTTTAAACCTTGATTTCGAGGTGGTTCTGCTAGACGAGCTTTCTTCTGTTGTATCTTCAAAATTATGGCCCTTTCAGGTCTTCTCTGCAATGCCATAGCTCTGATCAAATTGGATGTGCCAAGTGTAAGGTATGGTAACTTCCCCACAACTTTCTTATTTTTGGCCCTTCTAGGAGAGTGTACTTGTAAAGCGTTCCAAGAGCACAATATCTAATATTTGATTCTGAAAATTTCACGATAAATACTGCAGATTTGTTGACGATCGTAAATGACACACCGTCAACTGGAAGGTCAAATCCAGACCAGGGTTGTCTAAATAACCCAATCCATTTGGAATGAAATGACCTGGCAAGTTTAATGTCACTATTGGCCAACTAAAGTCCTAAAAATAATAAAAGAAATGAAACTAATCTATGAATCTATGATACTAAAGATATAAATTTAATAATTTATGAACGTCAAAAGAGAAATATGGATATGTACATATGGTTATGAACAATGTATATACAACTTGCAATATTTACATGATATCTTGTGAAATAAATGTTTTTGAAAGTGTTTATAAAGTAGATAAAGAAATCACACACTTTTTTCCTTTTTCTTTTTAATATTTAAAATCTAAAACAAACACTAAAGAATACTAATTGAATGTGATTGAAATGAGAATAGATAAACACTCAATGCTAATTCAAATTGTTCCTATTTCATTGATAAATTATCTAACTAAAGAACAAATAAACTAACCTGTAATTAATTAACTAAAATGAATTTGTGTTCCTCTACAATACGAGCTCCTGGTTGTACTGTTGATGTGGGAAACCTGTAACATAACAGTACTAACACTCCCAGAACAAACTCAAAGGTGTTTTGGAGCAGGAATATAAAAGGAGACTGATAAATAGACAGATCTGGTGATCTTATAATGATGAATACTTATAATAAAGGAAACTTAATACAAAGCATTCATGTAATACATCATTCAATATCCAGCATAAATCAACGATATTTTAATGAAATATTGATCACAGATGTAATATAGAACAACAAATTATAAACATAATTAAAGTGTTGAATAATAGGAAATATCATATGTTGATTAGACTAAAGTTGTATAAACATAATAAAATTTCATAAGATAAAGGAAAAACATAATGGGTAAGAGCCACGCTGGTCTAAAGCCAAGGAGTGAACATATTCTCCATATTAGTCTTGAAATTCATATATCCATAATGTGTCCAAACCAAAGATGTTCTCACTCCTAAGAGTGACCAGTATTTAAACTAGTTCAAGATTCAAATGATCTTATCATACAAGATAGAGTTGAATCCACAAAAATCAGATAATATTACAAAAATAGTGAAACTAGAAACCACTCATGCATGAGTTTGTTTGTAAAAAATAAACCAAAGTTTTATAAACATAAAGAGGAAGAAACTATAGAATAATTGAGGGTATGATTCAAGGTGTTTGATCCATGCAATAAACATAGATTCTGTAGCCAGTCTCTTTTGAATAATAATTAGTATTGTTATCTGAATATCAAATCGGTTAGTTCAAAGGAATAGAAACTCAAAGGTGTTTTGGATACAGAATCATAGATTATGTAGCTAGTCTTATTATTAGCAAATGAAATCAAATTAAATCTCCCTATTTTATTTTTTATAACAAAATGGAATAAAATGAAAACAAAATCGTTTTACCATTAGAAATTAGCAAAAGAAGGATCTGACAGTTCAGAATTTATAATGGCATTGAAACTGGTTGTGTTTTTTATTATGATATTCCTGGACTTCTTGGATATTTTTTTTCCCTCTCTGTGTGTGCCTTCAAGTCAAATCTCTCTCGTTCCAATAGGGCATTCTGAGTAGCAAAGAATTTTACTTGAGCCTGTAAGAGAGGAATATCTATATAATAACGCTCTATCCAGTCCAGGCAGTTGTCACAGTGCACTAGGTTAATGGCAAACCGACGTGGAATACAGTCGACAATGAGTACTTCATTTTTACCTTTGGCTTGTTCCAGTTCATGAATAATACCTGCAAAACCTTCTTTACCCTTGAGACACGGGGGTATCTTAGTCACGAAATCATACTGTTCAACCGAGGTAACAACCTCTTTCTTGGGACATTGATTTTCTGGGTCTTCATGAGCCAAGAAATTGTTTATATCTCGGTTTGAACATTGATCGTCGACCTCGATCGTAACGATTGAGCTCATATGATCACTTTTTCAATTTATTAATTTTCTAGAAATCAAACGACCAACCTTCTTATTCCTAAAATTTAAATCAGAGCTCTGTTGTTTCTCTCCCTTAAGTAAATTCTTCACAACAGGTTTATCATTATTGTTCACATTAGATTCATTTATAGGCACAGGGTGATATTTCTCTTTTAATTCGGTAATTACCTGTTCCGAAGATCTTCTAGGTGAAAATTTGCATGGTAATTCCTTATCCACAGGGGTTTCATCAACAATAGAAGTTGGTTCATTGAATTCAGAGCCACCAAATAAATTGAAGAGCTGGCTTTTGGTCACTGGTCTATCCAAAATGGGGTTTACAATTAAATGAGGGTTTATTGTATCGTCAACCTAGGCAAATCCATTTCGAATCAGGAAACCCTCCCAATTATCATCGTTTTGTGACAGGTGGGAAACCAACAGGATCTTAACGAGTCCGTGATGAAACAGACTCGACAGAGAATCCGTTCTATGTCGCTTATAGCACTTAGACATTTTGTAAAGGCTGATTAACAGGTAAAAATGCATATTCAACTCAAACCCTATGAAAATCATAAGCAACCGAATGTGGTACAGAAAAACCAACCCATACCAACCTTGACAAGTGACAAATTGTTTCAAAATTAAAACGAGATTGTGCCATCTAGGTTTTAGAAAAGAAATGGGAATACCTTTCGTACAGCAAGTGGATTTGCAGGAAGCAAGTGGATTTGCATTCTTAAACCACTTTTCTCCTTTCAATGGAAGTCTTGTCGCCCTGCTTCTAAAATCCTCTATTATCTCTAACTGTACATGCCCGATTTTGGCCCTAAAATCATCAAAAGTGTGTGCAAAATCTTGTGCAACCTGGAGATTGTATCCTTCAAAATTCTTGAGGAACACATCCCACCTGTGAGCCTTCAGGTTGTCTATGGCGTCATCATGGGATGGAAGAGCTTGGATTCTGTTCGGCTCGATACGAACCACGGGTGCCATTGCCACTGTGAAAAGGATACAATAGATATCACAAGGGATAGGTTTAGGTTTCCAACAGACGAGCAATAGAGAGAGGTCTAAGAGAACTGTAATGGCACGAAAAATGAAAAGTTTGGGGACTGTCATAACTCGGAAAGAAGAGTTTTGGAAAACAAAAAAAACAGAGGGCTCGTAAAACTACGAACCACTACCCATGATGAATGTCAAACCCTCCATAGTACAAAACCCCAAATCACATAATGAATGATCTCATTAGTGCTCAAGCCAACAAAGTGAATTGAAAACATAGGTACAACATGCCTATAATCAATTGACATTAATGTTGATATAACAGTTGAACTCATGAGAACTATATGAAACATTAAACCAATGTTTTAGTGGGCTTGAACATTTCACAAATTAATTCAATGATCAACTATAGAACCAATGCAGTCACGATATCCATAATACATAAAGATTTTGATGGTGGATTAATCAATAAGTTCATAAGACTTGAATTTTAACCATATATGGGTGCCTTTAAAACAATATTTCAAAGGTAAAAGATATGAAACCAAGCCCCAAGTTTTATATTTAAATCCATGCTTACAGTCATGAATTTAAAACAAGACAAATGAAAATGCAAATGAAAACTCAATAAGGTAAGCTAAACCCAATCATCGCTCTGAAACTCAGAAACATAAACATTTACAAATGAAAGGTGATGGCAGCTACAGAAAGACATAATCTCTTTGTGAGAACTTTGATTGTAAAAAGAATAAAAAATTATTTGTGGCTGCCAACAATGGCGACATACTGGGCGAAGTAGTTATCTCTGCATCACCAAAAAATTCATGTTAGGGTGAGTCAGATGAAATGATTTTTTAGAAATAGTTAACAACAAGTCAAGCATTCTGATCATAACTCATAAATAACACAGTTTAGCATCAGATGTATTTATGTCTAAAAAAAATGTAATCTGGCATCTAACCTAGATTATGAGTGTAGCGATCTTTATGCAGTTGACTTTGATACTGTTGACAGGGCCACTGCTACCGGCAAGTGTTCATAGCCTCGGTAGGGATGTCATTTAACCCACTCTAGTACCTCTATCATGTCCAAGAGTCGTCCATTCATGATATGGGACATATTTTCACTTGATCAAATTGAAAGACACACCTAAGGATCTTCTTAAACTCGATATTGCTTCATTGCCAGCATGCCTGTTCAGTACCCCGACGAAGTTGCCTTGGTATCATGCATACATTTACCCACTGCCAACAAACCTGTTCAGGGTCTTGACAGGTTTACATACACTTCCCACACATTACAGTGCTTTCAACCCTCTAGAATTCATTTGTAATTTGTAGAACTCAATAATATTCAAGAGGGTAGGGTGATATTGAAAATCTCATAGTTTGGAATAAAATTTTTGATCATTTAAACATCATTCTCCTTTTTGATGACCTTCATCACACTTTGGACACTTAGATTTCTATTAGGAAACCATCTTGAGGACGAGAATGTACAGTTGAGTTGTTTTCCTTAAAACAGGGACAACGTTAGAAGTTTATTGATTATAATCGCGTCTACTTGTAATTTCAATAAAAAACCAGAAACATTGATCGGAATAGAAACTGCTTCTGTTGATCTGAGTTTTAGCATTTACTGCTCAAGTGATTGGGAAGTTATCAATTGATGCTAATGAATGAGAAATTATGATTCCCTTCCACAAATGTAATAGTGACCCAGAAATAACTATTTTTAGAAAACAGATCATAATTACTGAATGGTGGAACATAAATCATCAAGTGAAATACCTCTTGAGGGCCTGACCATTCATTGGGAAAGTATCTGGTTGTCCCTCCAAATTATGCAGACGGAAAGAGCTGGGACCCAATTTTTCATAAATTACAAATGGTCCTACCCATAGGTTTTGGAACTTGGTATGTCCCCCCTTACCCTCGTGGGATTTGTCCCACTTGAGAACTAGATCTCCGACATCGAAATTCCTATCTGAAGATGAATTTGAATCAAACCATCTTTTTACAATTTGTTGGTGTTGATCCAATTTCTTATTTTCCTGTGTTCTCACTTCCTCTAGTTTTAATAAGACATTTATTTGATTTTCCAGAGGAGTGAACTCTTCTTCTTGAACTTTCTGCGACAGTTGCAGGGAAGAAATTAAGACATGCAGGGGGAGAATTGCTTCTCTTCTGTAGACGAGGAAGAAAGGGGAATTACCAACAGAGGATTTTGGGGTTACCCTATCATCCCAAAGTGCATTATACAGTGCATTGTGTTAGTTCTTGTGATTTTCTAAAACTTTCATTTTAATATTCTTGATTAAATTTTTATTCGTTGATTATGCTAAGCCATTTCCTTGAGGGTAGTAGCTTGCATAATAATTCAGTTTAATCCCTTTTTCCAGAGAAAAAATGTTCATATCAAGGGATGAAAGTAAGAGGTGTTATAAAAAACCAGACATTCGAGAATGCCGAATCAAGTGATGATATGAGAGTTCATAAAAGATATTACCTGACTTATGTTTACCACTTTTAAAGGTACAACTTTGGACCATATTGTAAAATAGTTTGTTGTTGTAAGGATATACTTGTGTTTTTGTGAAGAAGAGGTATTAATTGGTCCTCTGATGTCTAGGCCCCATTGTTGAAAAGGTGTATCTACAGTAACAGGCTGCAAAGGGAATGTTGTCTTCTTTACCCGTCCTGCAACCTTTTGGTAGATGATGCATTTACGGGACAACATATGGGCATCTTTAAACAAAGTAGGCCAATAGTACCCAACTCTTAACACTTTGTGGGCAATGGTATCTCCACCGAAGTGACCACCGACTTCACCTACATGAAGTTCAGATAACACTTTTCCTGACTCTTCCTTTTCCAAACAACGCAGAAAAACACCATCAAAGTTCCTTCGAAATAATACATCATTTATTAACTGGAAATATGCAGATTTAAGCCTAAGTGCTCTTCTGTTTTTGGGATCAATATTGCGAGGAGAATATCCACGCATTAAATAAAATTTAATGTTCTCATACCAAGAATTAGCAATAGGTTGTGCACAACTGATCTTTTTTTCGTTATGCTAATTCACAGTTGAGGTGTTTATTTGACTTTCTTTTTCTTCAACTTAATCATCCACTAGTTTACACATGACTTGACCTCTAATAATTTGTGTAGGGGTTATTTCGAGGTCATATTCTTGTAGTGATGTCATCAAATTTTCCCTTTTCTCACCTAGTTCCTTTCGTACTAACAAGTTTCTTACAGCTGGGTAAGGAACAATAACCTTGGTTTTGGATTTCAATAGGTAAGACCGGAAGTGTTTCACTGCTTTGAAAACAACATATGCATGTTGATATACTGTTGGGTAATTAAGCTCTGCTTCTTTAAAAGATGAGTTCATGAAGGCAATGGGTATCTCATTACTTTTATCTTTTTTCTGTGTAAGCACAACAACATAATATCGGTCAGAAGCAAAGGTGTAAAGAGTGAAATCCTGAGAAAAATTAGGACTTGTCAAGGAAGGGGCCTCTATTATTTCTTTTCTAATTGAATCAAAAGCCTGACTTTCTTATGATCCCCAACGATACAAAAAATCATTTTTAATTTCTGAGAAGCTTGGGAGAAACCTTCTAACGAAATTAATCTTGCCCAAAAAGCACTGCATGGATTTTTTGGAAGGAGGGGGGATTGTAGCAATATCTTGGGTTCTTTCATGGTCAATAATCATTCCATCCTTAGACACTATAAATCCAAGCAGTTTGACTTGCTCTACTGCAAAGACTGATTTCTTAGGGTTGAGAGATATGTCGAACTTGCAGAAACGTTCTAGGACAGCCCTAAGGTGAGAAAAGTGATCTTTCTTGTTTTTAGAGAAGACAGTGACATCTTCAAGATAGACCATGATTGATTGGTTAATGAGGCCACAAAAAGAAATATCCATTGCTCTATGGAAAGTGGCACCAACGTTTATCAATCCAAAGGGAATTTTCCTGTAGGCATAAGTGCCCCATGGGGTACGAAAGGTGATTTTAAGCTGGTTTGAGGGAGACATAAGGACATGGTTGTATCCTGATAAACCATCTAGCATAGATAGTCTTTTGGAGCCAGACACCTGTTGTAGAGTTTGTTCCATTGGAGGAACAAAATAGTTGTGTTTATCAGACGCTCGGTTTAAGTTCTGAAAATCGACATAGAGTCAAATTTCACCAATTTTCTTCCTTACAGTGACTAAATTAGACACCCATTATGTGTGCCTAACTAGGAAAATTTTCTTTGCAATTAGTAATTTGTTTAGTTCCTTTTTAACAATGGGTTCCAATTTAGGGTGCATCTTCTTCAATTTCTGTTGAAAAGGATGAGTTTGGGGTTTCATAGGGATAACATGTTGTATGATGTTAGAGTCAAATGTTTTCAAGTCATCATACATCCAAGCAAAAACGTCTTCAAATTATTTAAATAACTTTATAAAATGGGATCTTTCTTGCTCAGAACATCCCTTTCCCAGATTAATATTTTGAGGATTATCCTTTGTTTCGAAATTAACCATTTCATAGATCAAAGAGGAACTGTTAGTTTTACAATTGACTACCCCTCTAAATTTATCATGCAAGTCATAGAATTTCTCTAGTCTCACAACAGATCTGGGGGTAGAGTTTACCATATCAGATGTCGATTTAGGAGATTGAGGATCAAATATTACCGTGAAGTTTCAGAGGTTATCATCATGAGTGCCTTCATCAATGTCTACACCTTGGAAGGTGTCTTCCATATGTAGAAAGTTGATGATCTATTGTTCATCATCGAATAATCTCCAACTTGTGATGTTATCCGGGATCGACGGCCTGAACAACAGTTCAATTGAAAACGCATTAGGGGAGAGACCTTCAGCGAGAAATAGTTTAGAAGCAACATTGGCCAATAAATCATATTTTGAATTACTCAATCTAGGAATGGAATTTATGTTAAATGATGAAAATTTATGCATCAAACTCCATACCTCGGTTTGGTATATTTTTAGATGTGGTGAAAAACAGTGTATGGTGTTTCTTACCTGCTTGACCACGATTTCTGAATCACCGAATACTATCAAGTTTTGCACATCCATATCCAATGCTTTCTTAAGTCCTTGTAGAAGTGCTTCGTGCTCATCCGTGTTATTAGTACATTCGAACTCTAATCGACAAGAAATAAAAGTATCATTACCTACGGGATCGATGAGTACACAACCAACACCTACTCCTTCTTTGGATTTGGATCCGTGAAATTATAAGGACCAGATCTTTGTGTTGTCAGGAGTAGTTGGCACACATGGAAACATTGGTGTCTGAGTATAGGTTGTAACTTAAGATTTCTGTCCAGGATCAGTGATAGAATAAATTTTGGTCATGAAATTACCAAAGAAGGTATGCATTCCTTGTGTTTCAAATGAATTTGCAGATGTAACGAAAGGCTCAATTTTATCATTCAAATCCATTACAATATGCTTGATATAACGTTCTCTGTTTATCCTGATTTTGTTGGGCTATCTATTTTCAGGTAACCACAAGTGAGACCAATCTGTGGAAAAGCAACTGTGCAATTGTTCTAACCAATCCCTTCTTAAAAACAGACCATAAACTTCAGGGATATCAACAACGATAATATCAATTATCTGATGAACTTTAGGATTGGATGATAGTCTAATCAACACATTCTTAAGCTCACCAATTACTTTAATGTTTGTTTGATCTAGCTGAATGATTTTGAGATTAGAAGGTTTAACTTCTGCATTAATGTTTTGGCATACAGATAGAGGAATCATGTTTGATGATGCACCAGAATTGACCATACAATTATTTACATTCCTATTAAAAATTTCAAAGGTTAACAAAAAAGGGGGGACATTTTTCCGAGTGTTAATAGTAGAATTTTGCTGAATTTTTGTTGTTGTCCCTAAAACAGTTTTATCTATATTTGCTACAGTTTTTTCTGCTAAGTCCCTTTTGTCTGGAGGTTGAGATGTCTTTTTAGTTGGGACATTTTTAGTTTTATTTGAATCAATTTATGTTGATGTTTTTCTTCTAGGATCATTCTTTTTACTATTTTCAGTGATGCTTTGAAGCATTTTCTGCAAAATAAGGGGAAATTTCAGTAGTTCAAAAACATAAATATTAGCCCTCAATTTTTTCAGATCTTCAATTAAATCGTATTCTAAAACTGGCGCTGCTAATCTTTGTTTAATTTCATTTTTCTTTGACTGTTTCAGAAGCACATTTTTACTTACTTCAGAAGGGGGCTTATTTTGTGTTTTTCTTCTTGTGTTGGAGGGGTGGATAGTTTCGAAATTCGCTTGGAAGATACTATCTAACAAGTGATAAAAAATAGGGGGAGATGAATCCTCCTCTTATGGTACCTCTTCCTCAACTGCATCGTCAGAATTTTTCAGGAGGAACAAAAGAACAATTATCATTTGCTTCTAAGATGGTTTGCAAATCATATTGTAAACTTTCAAAATTTAGACCTTCTATGATCAGGTTTGCCGGTTAGCAGGAAAAGGTTTTCTAAGAGGAGTTTTAAAACTTCCTTTGCTTGTGGATGCCTCCTAGGCTGATCTCTTTAAGTCGACGACCTGATTGGACAATTTTTGGAAAGATTTCTGCAATCTCTCTAAGTCTAAAGTTTCTTGTTGACTTTTAGTTTGAGGAGGCCTAGTGAGGATTTCTATTTTCTTCTCAGAGGATGAGTTTGTTTCAGCTTTACTATAAAGATTATATTTTAATCTCAAAATATCTTTCTAAATTTGAATTTCCTCCTCAAAGGCTTCCAACAAAGTGTTATTTTTAGACCTTTTGACCTGTTCGACAACACAGGTATTCCAACAAAGGAAAAACACCTTAAGTAACCACTCACATAACCAGATCAAATATCAACACACCGATGTTTTCGCGTGGTAAAACCCCTACGGGGAAACATCCACGACCCCAACCAATGTGGCCACTTGGAGCAGTTTATTAATGCAAAAATAAAAGATTACAGAGAGATTTTAAAAGAGAGTTTCTCACAATCGATCATTGGCAAATGACCCTCGAATATCTTTAAATAGAGATCATGGACCAATCGAGTGTTAAGCCATGGATCAATGGTCGTTACGATTGAGGAGAGTATGAACTGTCAGATCACTCTATGTCCGGAACATATCGTGACCGTCGGATTTCCTAACTACAAATGCATACTAATGCATACTTGTTCGACAACACAGGTATTCCAACAGAGGACAAACACCTTCAGTAACCACTCACATAACCAGATCAAAGATCAACACACCGATGTTTTCATGTGGTAAAACCCCTACGGGGAAACATCCACGACCCCAGCCAACGTAGCCACTTGGAGCAGTTTATTAAAGCAAAGAAAAAGATTACAGAGAGATTTTACAAGAGAGTTTCTCACAATCGATCATCGGCAAATGACCCTCCATGCTCTTTAAATAGAGATCATGGACCAATCAGGTGTTAAGCCACGGATCAATGGCCGTTAAGATCGAGGAG
>ML801019.1:159369-182160 GCA_009831015.1 Picea engelmannii
TACCTTCACCTGAATGAGTGATTTGATATACTGATAGAAGGTTACAAGAAAGACTTGGAACACATAATACATCATTGAAATGACCATTATCTACTTGAACTGTTCCAGATCCTACAACACTAAGAGATCTATCATCACCAACATATATTTTCTTGGTGTTACATTCATTTAGAGTAGAAAATATGGCTTTATCCTTAGCCATATGATAAGATTCTCCTGAATCAATAAGCCACTCATCAGAAGAAGTAGTAGTAGTAGAATTTGAATTGAAGGATTAACCAGAAGCAAAAAGTGCATGTCCATGAGAAGAAGAAGTAGAATCAATATTGATGTTGTGCTTCTTCATCGCTGCTTCTAAAACTGCCATCTTCTTGAAACATTTGGACTCATCATGACCATCTTTATCACAAAAGTTGCAATGTCTATTAGTATTCTTACTTTTATATTTTGCTCATTTGTCACCAGTAGGAGTTGAAGTTGTCTGAGCAGGTTTGGGACCCTTATGTTGTTTTTTGTTGTAGCAAGGATGTTGCTTCTTGGGATACTTGGGTTTATATTTCTGTTGGGCAACTAAGGCTTTGTAGGAGGGACCTGTAGTGTTGATCACTCCAAATTGTACAAGATTATCTTCCTCTCGAATCAAAGAAGCACAAAAAGACTCAAGAGTGGGTTTTTCATAATCTTCTTCCCCTAGAGCCTCTCTCATGGAATAAAAGGTAGATACAAACAGAGAATATGCACTACCTAGCTTAGAAAGAATAATATAGATGCAACACTCTTCCTCCATCTTTATCTTACATTCTTCACATAAAATTCTGAGTGTTTTAAACCTAGATAGATAGTCTCCAAGGCAAGAAAAATCATTTGGACTCAAGGTCAGTATTTGATTTTCTAACTATTGTGCCTGAATAATATTGAGTTTACCAAACACATATTCAATCGTGTTCCAAGCTTCTTTGGGGTCATCGATATCTTGAAGGTGGTACCTTAAATCAGGAGAGATGAAAATTTTGATTAGTCCACGTGCTTCGTCATTCCTATTATCCCAATTGGATTTCTTATCAGCATCAGTGGGTGCTTTTTCCTTGCCCAGGGTAATTCGGCACAAGCCTTTACTTCCTAATAAATATTCCATATGAGATTTCCATTGGAAGTAGTTGTTGTTGGTAAGCAAGACAGTACTTGTAGAAGCCATATTAAATATGTAGATCATGTAGATTTAAAAACTAAAACTGATGATCTGGATGGAAAGAGCTTGAAAAGTTATGCGGTTTTAAAAAAAATGGCACTAAAAATAGACTTATGATGTTAGAGTTATGCCCTTTTTAAAAAAAGGCACAATCGTTAACCAAATAACCACGTGATTGTGTAAGTTGCTTTATGAAGTGACCCACTTTTATAAAGAGAAGTGGGGATCGCTTTTACAATGAAGTTACTTTATAATAGAAAAGTTGCATGAAAAATAAATAACTCTAAAGTAAAACATTAAAGCTACTTATAGTGATTCACTTTTATACTTGAGGTGGAATACACTTTACAATTTTAGCATGAACTTTTTCAAAAAAGGTAACAAAAGAGACACTTGAACTCAATACCTCTTACTTAATAAGGCAACTTTTAACCAAATGATCTAGCAAAACATATTGTAATGTTCAGAAGGAGGATTGGGGTTGTTGTTGTTGTGGTGGTGGTAGAATACATCCTTGGAGAGCGTGCTAAAAAAAAACTCTTTTCACACAAGAAAAAAATTTATCTTCTCGATGACAACAAGGATTAGATCTCGGTTAGCTTACCCGGAAGATGCACATTTTCCTATCTGTTTTTTATTTGCTGAAATCGCACAAGGCACGGGGCAAACAGAATACGCAGATCTAAAAGAGTAGAAACCTGAAAATAAATAATACAAAACCGAAATAAAACCAAAATACTACTCTGCAAAAATTTTAAAAAATGCGTATTCAAGCTTTATACCTCCAGATCTGATTGTAATGGCTGTATCTTGGGAAAACATAAACCTTTTAGAGTGAAACAAAAAGTGTTCTTGAATGAAAAGAGCGCTCTGGACACAATGGAACAATCCTCTTAGCCTAGAAATGTATGAAAATGATAGAAAGTGGAGATGAGACAACTCGTCTTCACGATCTCGATTTACAACAGGAACGAGTCTTCAAACAGGCTCTGATATCATGTTCGACAACACAGGTATTCCAACAAAGGACGAACACCTTCAGTAAACACTCACATAACCAGATCAAATATCAACACACCGATGTTTTCATGTGGTAAAACACCTACGGGGAAACATCCACGGCCCCAGCCAACGCAACCACTTGGAGCGGTTTATTAATGCAAAGAAAAAGATTACAGAGAGATTTTACAAGAGAGTTTCTCACAATCGATCATCGGAAAATGACCCTCCATGCTCTTTAAATAGATATCATGGACCAATCGGGTGTTAAGCCACAGATCAATGGTCGTTAAGATCGAGGAGAGTATGAACCATCGGATCACTCTATGTCGAGAACATATCGTGACCGTTGGATTTCCTAACTACAAATGCATACTAATGCATACTAAAGAAACACACTAGAAAACACACTTTTACCTAACGACACAATAGACCAAGTAGATCTTACTAACTCCTAAGTGTCTAAATATCCTAACATGACCCATATGGATATATTAGTGTGCAAGGCTTTAGCATAATATGAAACGATTAAACTTTCCGTGGGCATCGAATCTGCAGGGATTGTTTTCTTTAAAGTAAGAAATCTTTGGTTAAAGTCTTTCACTCTTTATTTAAGGTTCATTTTTAAGCTTGAGTGTTCCATAACCAAGAATTTTGGAGATTTATCATCTCCAAATTTTTCAAGAAAACAAGTTTCAAACTTGTCCCAAGAGACGATGGTCTGGGGTTGTTGAGAAAAATACCATGTGGAGGCATTTCCCTCAAAAGTATAAGGAAATAATTTGCATACTACATCCTCTTGTTCAACACTCCGGAGTCTAATGGCCAACATAAATTTATTGATGTGATCCTCAATGGATTTGTTTGAATCTGGATCAAATTTAGGCAGCCATTTCTTCGGATGCTTAGGTAATGGGTGTTGGGGTCTAGGTACAACCATGACATCTTGATCGAGCCAAGGTATGGCAAGATTATTTTGGTTTTCCATGTGAGTTGGTGGTGTCGAAGGATAAGATGGTTCTGATGAAGAGTTTCCTTCATCTGAAGACTCTCCTCCTGAACAGGAGGGAGAAGAATTAGGTGGAGATGGTGGAATACGAGATCCTCCTGCTCCAGGGATGAGTTTTTTAGTAGGATTGGTAGTATTTCCACCTAAAGGGTTTTCAGGAAGACCAATTCCTTGAAGTTGTTCTTGGATATCTGTGAAATCAAGGGGTTGATTAAGTGGCCTACTAGTTTGTCTAATACGGGCTAAGGAACTATGAGTTCTTATGAGTGATTGACGAACAATTTCTTGGACATCGACCCCTTGAGGAACTGGTGTCACTGGTTCAACGAGAATATCAAGGTTATCGTTTGAGGTAGTTTTCGTTTCAAGTGTAACGTTATTGTCTGAGCGACTACGCGTTACAACATGAGTGTGAGTGTGTGGGGGAGGAGTTTTGTGACCTCCACGTGCCATCGATTTAATTCAGGCCATCCTTCTAGCGCCATTTTTTTACGGTCATAATGACACATCGTCAACTTGAAGGTCAAATCTGGACCGGGGTTGTCTAAATAACCCAAGTTGTTTGGAATGAAATGACCTAATGGGTTTAATGGCTCCATTGGCCAACTAAAGTCCTAAAAATAATAAAAGAAATGAAACTAATCTATGAAGCTATGATACTAAAGATATAAATTTAATAATTTATGAACGTCAAAAGAGAAATATGGATATGTAAATATGGTTATGAACAATGTATATACAACTTGCAAGATTTATAGGATACCTTGCGAAATAGATGTTTTTGAAAGTATTTATAAAGTAGATAAAGAAAACACATACATATTTCCTTTTTCTTTTTAATATTTAAGATCTAAAACAAACACTAAAGAATACAAATTGAATGTGATTGAAATGAGAATAGATAAGCAGTCAAAGCTAATTCAAACTATTCCTATTTCATTGATAAATTATCTAACTAAAAAACAAATAAACTAACCTGTAATTAATTAACTAAAATAAATTTGTGCTCCTGTGTAATTCAATCTCCTGGTTGTACTGTTGATGTGGGAAACTTGTAATAGAACGGTACTAACACTCCTAGAACAAACTCAAAGGTGTTTTGGAGTAGAAATATAAAAGTAGATTGATAAACAGGCAGATCTGGTGATCTTATAATGATGAATACTTATAATAAAATAAACTTAATACAAAGCATTCATGTAATACATCATTCAATATCTAGCATAAATCAACGATATTTTAATGAAATATTGATCACAAATGTAATATAGAATAACAAATTACAGACATAATTAAAGTGCTAAAAAATATGAAATATCATACGTTGATCAGACTAAAGTTGTATAAATGTAAAAACATTTCATAATATAAAGGCAAAACATAATGGGTAAGATCCACGCTGGTCTAAAGCCAAGGAGTGAACATATTCTCCATATCAGTCTTGAAAGTCATATATCCATAATGTGTCCAAACCAAAGATGTTCTCACTACTAAGAGAGACCAGTATTTAAACTAGTTCAGGATTCAAATTCTCTTATCATACAAGATAGAGTTGAATCCAAAAAAATCAGATAATATTACAAAAATAGTGAAACTAGAAACCACTCATGTATGAGTTGGTTTGTCAAAAATAAACCAAATTTTTATAAACATAAAGAGGCATAAACTATTGAATAATTGAGCATATGATTCAAGGTGTTTGTTCCATGCAATCAACATCATAATCATCCATTTCCTGTAGATAGAAAAACCGATTTGATATTCAAATAACAACACTAATTATTATTCAAAAGAGACTAGCTACATAATCATAGATTATGTAGCTAGTCTTATTATTAGCAAATGAAATGAAATTAAATCTCCCTATTTTATTTTTTATCGCAGAATGGAATAAAATGAAAACAAAATCGTTTTACCATTAGAAACTATCAAAATAAGGATCTGACAGTTCATAATTTATAATGGCTTTGAAACTGGTTGTGTTTTTTATTATGATATTCTTGGACTTCTTGGATATTTTGTTTTCCCTCTCTGTGTGTTCCTTCAAGTCAAAGTTCCCACATTCCAATAGGGCATTTCGAGTAGCAAATCATTTTACTTGATCCTATAAGAGTGAAATATCTCTATAATAATGCTCTATCCAGTCTAGGCAGTTGTCACAATGCACTAGGCTAATGGCAGACTGACGTGGAATACAGTCAACAATGGGTACTTCATTTTTACTCGTGGCTTGTTCTAGGTCGTGACTAATACCTACAAAACCTTCTTTACCCTTGAGACACGGGGGTATCTTAGTCACGAAATCATATTGTTCAACCGGGGTAACAACCTCTTTCATGAGACATTGATTTTCTGGGTCTTCATGAGCCAAGAAATCATTTATCTCTCAGTCTAAACATTGATCGTCGACCTCGATCGTAATGATCGAGCTTAGATGATCACTTTTTTGATTTATTAATTTTCTAGAAATCAAACGACCAACCTTCTTATTCCTAAAATTTAAATCTGAGCTCTGTTGTTTCTTTCCCTTAAGGAAATTCTTCACAACAGGTTTATTGTTATTGTTCACATTAGATTCATTCATAGGAACAGGGTGATCTTTCTCTTTTAATTCGGTAATTACCTATTCCAAATATCTTCTAGGTGAAAATCTACATGGTAATTCCTTATCCACAGGGGTTTCATTGACAATAGAAGTTGTTTCATTGAATTTAGAGCCAACAAATAAATTGAAGACCTGGCTTTTGATCATTAGTCTGTTCAAACTGAGGTTTACAATTAAATGAGATCTGACTATATCATCAACCTGGGAAAATCCATTTCGAATCAGGAAATCCTCCCAATTATCACCATTTTGCGGCAGGTGGGAAACCAACAGGATCTTAACGAGTTCGTGATGAAATAGACTCGACAAAGAATTTGTGCTCTATCTCTTATAGCGCTTAGACATTTTGTAAAGGCTCATTAATAGGTAAAAATGAATATTCAACTCAAACCCTATGAAAATCATAAGCAACCAAATGTGGTACATAAAAACCAACCCATACCGGCCTTCACAAGTGACAGATTGTTTCAAAATTAAAACGAGACTGTGCCATCTATGTTTTAGAAAATTAATGGGAATACCTTTCGTATAGAAAGTGGATTTGTGGGAAGCCATGAATAAACTCCATGGGACATCCTCTATTTTAGCATTCTTAAACCACTTTTCTCCTTTCAATGGAAGTCATGTCGTCCTGCTTATGAAATCCTCTATTATTTCTAATTGTACATCCCCGACCTTGGCCCTAAAACCATCGAAAGTATGTGCAAAAGCCTGTGCAACCCAGAGATTGTATCCTTCTAACTTCTTGAGGAACACATCCCACCCATGAGCCTTTAGGTTGTCTATGGTGTCATCATGGGACATAATATCTTGGCATCCGTTTGGCTCGATACAAACCACGGGTGCCATTGCCACTGTGAAAAGGATACAACAGATATCACAAGGGATAGGTTTAGGTTTCCAGCAGATGAGCAATAGAGAGAGGTCTAAATGAACTGTAATGGAACGAAAAATGAAAAGTTTGGGGACTGTCATAACTCGGAAATAAGATTTGGGGAAAACGCAAAAAACAGAGGGCTCATAAAACTACGAACCACTACCCGCGATGAATGAAAAACCCTCCATAGTACAAAACCCCAAATTGCATAATGAATTATCTCATTAATGATCAAGCCAGTAAAGTGAATTGAAAACGTAGGTACAACATGCCTGTACCAATTGACATGAATGTTGATATAACAGTTGAACTCATGAGAACTATATGAAACATTAAACCAACATTTTAGTGCGCTCGAACATTTCAAAAATTAATTCAATGATCAACTATAGAACCAATGCAGTCACGATATCCATAATACCTAAATATTTCGATGGTGGATTAATCAATAAGTTCATAAGACTTGAGTTTTAACCATATATGGGTGCCTTTAAAATGATATTTCTAAGGTAAAAGATATGAAACCAAGCCCCAAGTTTTATATTTAAATCCATGCTTACAGTCATGAATTTAAAACAAGACAAATGAAAATGCAAACAAAAACTCAATAAGGTAAGCTTAACCCAATCATCGCTTTGAAACTCAAAAACATAAACATTTACAACTAAAAGGTGATGGCAGCTATAGAAAGACATAATCTCTTTGTGAGAACTTTGATTGTAAAAAGAATAAAAAATTATTGGTGGCTGCCAACAAGACTGTTCACTGTCCAATGCAACTAGTATTACTTAATTTAATTTGAATACTCACTGAAAAATATATCACAGATTTTCCCGAAACACTTGTTTGAGACTAGTTAATATGACTAGTCAACTACACTATCTTATAGAGGGTGTATCTACAAACTTAGGATGCCCCAGAAGATGAAATTTTTATCATTGATACGTTGATAATTTATCTGAATAACATCCAGGTTTCAAGGTCTGAAACATCACATAAATTTTTTTATAACTAAATTGTTGTGATGACTAAATTCAAGATGATTCCAGAACCCTATATTTCACAAGCTATATCTCTGAAAGTATAGGGCCTCAGGATCTAAAATTTGAACCCCACCTACCTTGATCCATATATTAAATATTTTCTAAGGGATTCCTTATGAAACATCATAGAAAAACATTTATAATGAAAATTCCAAGGTGTCTCAGATGTAGTAGTGAAACCCCAAGACCTTGAGCTCTCATGCCAAATGTTAAGAACCAAATATCAAAATAGCATAAAAAACCTCAGAATAAGTACTCAACACCTTGAAAAAGAGTTAATTTTAGATAATAAGCATTTTCAATGGGGAAACCTCCTTATACACCACATACATTTGCAAATAAAATATGATTCCAAATGAAAAGGTCTCCTTGGTATATATAGGAGACTGAGAATTACAACTACAACTAATGGACCCAAGACGACATAAATAAAATAACAATACTAATGTAATATGCCCCAATTAATGGGTAGGGTGTCAATATTTAGGAATTAAAACGGCATAATTAAAATGTTGATGATATTGATTGCATATTACCTTATGAGGATAAGGTAGAATGGGTAATGAAATGTTGATCCTAAATGTGGTAAGGGAAGTGTTGGGGAATTTCTATATGACCAATGGGTCATATTAACATCCAGAGGTGGATGGTATCCATATAGTATGGCTTGGCATGCTCAAGTAGCAGTGAGAGGGAATATATAAAATGATTCCCTTGATAAGAAGGTATGTTGACCAATAATGGTTTAAGGCTAGATTGGTTTTCTTGTTGCCTTAGGCATTGTTGAAATTGCCTAGACTGTATTTCTGGGTTGTGGAATAATTTTATTGCAATTGAGGCAAGAGTGTTTTATTGTTGGTTGTTGTCATGTAAAAAGGGAAACATAATTATGAATATGTATGCGAGACTCTCCATGTGAATGAATGTAATATCTCAACAAAGAGGGTATCATAGTGTTGAATACTCCTATGAGACTTGTCATAAGAATGGTCATAAGATCTCTGGGAGAAGGATATGGAAGTTGAAACTTCCATGTGAGCGAATGACATGGAAAAAGATGCAAGAAGTGAACTTGCATGTTGAATATTTATTTATGTTTGTGTTTTCTTGAGTGCATGGATTGAATGCGTTATAAGGTTTCCCGGTATGAAGACTGAAATTAAAACCAAATATATAAGAAGTAATGATATAAAAAAATGCAAGTGATGCACACATATGATGTATGAGTATATGTATACTAAAGGCACAATGTGACTTTTTGAATAAATGAAATGTAAGGAAAGAATTGAACTTGTCAGGATTGAATAGATACCATGGCTGCATGGATGACTCTATTTTGAAGATTCATGACTATTTTTTTTTGAATAATAGCTTGAGGAGGGTGTGTTCCATTTCCTCATGAAAATATAGTTTAAATTGATGAAAGAGTAAATGAGTAGGGATGCTACATTGTCATAATAAAAGGAAACATGATTAGGCTTTTAAATATTGCATATAAATGATTGTGAATAATCATGAAATAATTAATTTTCAATAGATATGAAAATGAAACTATAAAGTGTGCCTATGGTGGACACACACACCACATGCTAAAGAATGTGATTAAAGAAAAAAGTGAATGCAAATTGATGAAGTAAATGTGCATGTGTGAATGCACAATATGAATGAATAATAGAGATGCATGTTGATAATTCCTTATGGAATATTGGGTAAGAATATGAAATGACAAAGATGAGATTGACTCGAGGATGAGGTCATCTTCGATAATGATGGATATGAAATAAGGAAGTTGCATGATGAGACGTTTCCATGTGGAGGAACTGTGCGAGGACTCTTTCAAGATAAAAAATTCATAATCTTAATGAATGTTGTAAAATTAGACAATAGACTACAAAGTCTATTTGTACAAGAATTCTGGATCACAATTTAAAATATCATACATGTGTATAATATATGCAAATCATTGTTGATCAACTTGATTTTATCTTTGGTGAATGTGAAAAATGCACTAGTTCTTAATTTGTTGGAAAAAACTTCTTGTTGTAGCATGTTGAATTATCCAGGGAAGTTAAGATGAAACTTGGATGAAATTTTTCTCAAGGAACAGAGAAGGAAAATCCAAAGAGGGACATATTTATTAAGAAAAGGAGGAGGAAAGGAGAAACATTTCCTCTCTTAGAAAACTTTGATTCTCTTAACAAAATTATAAACCTAAAAAAGGAACAATTGTGAAAGGAAAGGAAAATAAACAAATAAGTATATTTAAATGAATAGGCTTGGTTGAACCATGTTAAGTAAAGGCAGTGAGGCCTTGGAAATAACTCAACTAAACTGAAAAGTTCCAAACTATGTAGGATGAGTTGGAAAAGAGGGAAGAGTCCCTTAACTCCTTCCCATGTTTTTTATTGTGTCTATTTGGGATGACAAACTAATATAATGATGGTTGTAGGATACCCAACAGTTGAATTATTTTTATGGTTGCATTAGTCAACACATTGAGGAGTAATGTGATGAAGTACATGTAGATATGATAGAACATACATGATAATGCTTTCTAATTTAGATGTTATGGACATCCATTTTAGTTAACGGGATAGTTAATATGTTTGTGACTGTGATGATTCCTGGTAAGTGTAGGAAAATATTGGATTTGTTGAGGAAGGACAACTGCCAATGGTTGACAACCTCAAGAAGAGGATAAATGCAAGAGGGATGCTATTGAAATATTGTTGAAGAGACTTTGAGAGTTCCCATGAAGCACCAATGATGAGGTAATATTAGAGAGGGTGCTGGTAGAAAGAACAAGTATAAAATATTTCATGCTCATGTGACATGGGAATTGAAATGGATTGGGTGAGAATCCCTTATGAAGTATTTTATTATATTAATGATATGAAAATTATTTTGAGTATTTGTTGTATGACATTGATACCCCAACAAGGTAAGATTCAGGAAAGAAGAATCAGAATAATAGAGAGAGGAAATATATGCCAATCGAGGATGGTTAAAATCCTTGCAAGAAAATTCATGAACAAAGTGTCATGAGTACAACGACCAATCGAGAATGATTTGGAAAAAAATGCTCATAAGCATCTTGTTGATTAATGCATTGAGGAAATGCATGTTTGCATGAAAGGGAAAGAAATGGAATTCGAGGGAAAGGAGGACCTTCCAATATTCTACATATTTGTAACAATAGTAAATAAAATAATTGGGTGGCCATGAATGTTGGCACCTTGGTTACTAGTGAATAAATAATTCCTTGAATGCATTCATATGAAGTTTTAATTTCATATCATGATAATATGATTTGAGGTCATGATCAGTTTGTGACAAGGAGCATAATTATGTTGTAATGATAAATGTTGATAAAGAATCCATGTGGTAAAAGGTTGGCTGAGTTGCAAAACTTTAGGGAAAAGTGCCTAATATGAAATGTGGTAATATGAGATCAATGCAAGGGTGAATTGTGTGTGAATGTGACCATGGACATTGGCACATTGATTAAACTCATTTAATGTTTGATTTCATTTGGAAAAGATTGGATACTGAAATCATACACATGTAAGGAAGAGTATTTCCTTTTGTTTTATATCATTGAATAGATAAAAGTGATTTAAATTTTAGTATGCATGCAGTTATGAAATTGTTTTGGAAGTCACTTTAAGTGTGCAATGAAAATATAATGTGCAATAGGACTAACAATTTGTTTGGTCGTGTGAAGATGGAATTGTAGTAAGAAGGGTATTGGATATAATAGAAAGATAATACCATAAGGAAGACCAATTCCTGTTGGTTATGGAAGGGCCAAACTCGTATGAGGAGAAAGTTTACTACGAGGAGAAATTATCATACTTGTGGAATCTGGTTGTTGTATGGAACAGATCTAAAAGTGGATATGTGAAGTTTGAAAAAAAAAACGTGGGTAACAGATTTGAAAGAAATTTTTATCAAAAATTGATGATGGTGTCTCACAAATTCATAGTATGCATGTGATACAAGTTATATTACATTTCTATCATGGAGGGAAAAATGATGGTTGTCAAGTTGGTAAGAAATTAAAAAGGCTATTCTTGTGACATGAGAACCATGTGATAAGCCATAATCGCCATAGAATATGTTGTGTTGTGGTAACACATGTCAGAGGGATGCCTCGGTAGATAAATTCAGAGGGATGCCTTGATTGTAAGACTCGATGTAGTTTTATAAAATCTTCTTGTGTGAGAAAGACTTGGAAAGGAAAGATGGATCACCCGAGAGACAATATAGCAGAGAAGGGGATGCTTGAGCCTAGGCCTAGAAGGTGACTGACCACAAGGAAGAGGAGACTTATATAATTCTTGTAAATTGTTGGTTGGGATCATGCACACAATGGGTATGTCAAGGGGAACAATGAATCGAGTAAATTTGACAGCCATATGGATGCAAATCCATGTGTAACAGCCCCTCTGTTGAGACATAAAATTAAGTGGGTACAGTAGTGGTACTTTTTTTTTATAAACATCAAAGAAGAAATGTTACTCAGAATTAACATACTTCAATATTAAAAATTCATTTCTCATTACATTCCACACTACAAGTTTCATTATACAACATCATTGCTACTAAAAGATTAAATCATAACACAAAGCCATCGAGGATATCTACAGATCCAACCTACCTGCAAGGTTAGGACCTCCAAGACACATAATCAATGCTCAAGTCGAGGAGTCATTCAATTGATTTTGAACATTTAAGGTCTCAATCCTGGAAACTATTCTGAGGAAAAAGGAATCATCTAATTCCCATACCCAAACTCAAATCTAGACTCAGGATTAATTAACATTAAAGTACTTAATCATATCGTAAATTTAATCATTCAATCCTCAAATACTAGACAAGATTTCCTTACCTAAAAGGTTACAATAACAATAGTTAACCATCATCTAGATAATATTCCCTATCTTCATAAATCTATCATATAATTATCATGCACCATTTAAAAAAAATATTATCACACACCATTTAACAAAAATCTCTTCCCTCAATGAATTGCAGGCATCAATCATTATTCAGTAATGTAACAGTCCTCCATTGTACAACCAACTAAGTAGATACTATGCATTATATATATATTTGAAAAAGAAAGGAAGAGAAGATAAAATATCTCAAACACTTAGAGGAATTGTAAGCTTACTCTGCACTTTCTAAACTAGAAAGACACAATGATGAATTAATTCTGCAACCGTGTGAATGTTTGTTATGAGAATGAGTTAAGATTATGTATGAGACCCAAAAAATTTCTTTTGGGTGTGACATTGAAAACATTCTCGGAGCCAACTACGTAAGTCTGTATACGGGCCCCTTGAAGGCCCAAAGCTCAGAAGAAATAGTGCATGGTGTGCACATAGACCACTCAAGGTGGGTAGAGGCTTTAAACTTCTGAATAGCGTAGCTTAGGAGAGATAGTGTGAACTTAAACAGAGTAGGCGCAAAAGTGCGTAGGATACCTTTTAAAGTCCAGAGATCAGGAGGGAAGCACAAGTGAGCGTTGGAGTTTATTTCAAATAAGTGATGAATATTAGGAGAAAAATAATGTGCAAGGTTCAAGAGGGGACTCAAGGAAGGTAAAATTTCTTGTTTAAGAACTGGTGGACTATATTGACTAGTGAGGAGTCTAAATCCACACAACCGTAATATCATATAAGAGAAGTGATCTTGTTAATCCCTTAGCCATTCAGACTTCATCACTTCGGAATATTAGAGTTGTTGTATTAAGTGAGCCCCGAATCCAAAAGTCACAGAGTGAATATACACCGTAGATCGGTGGGTGAATGTGATCCATTGGATCCTCAAGGGGTTTGGTGAATTGGCAAGATTGAGTCGTAACTGACTAAGGGATAAGAAAACTTGAAGCTTCGAACTCCCAGAGTAAATTAAAACCATGGATATAGTGATTAAACGAGCACCATTAGATATTCGAGCCTTCTTCCTTCGAAAGCTCAGTAGTTTGGCACTCTGACCAAAAATATTTGTAACAGTTAAGGACTAAGAAACCCCAAAGCTCAGAAGTTTTAAGTAAATTGTGACCATTAGTTGTTGGGTACACGTGTCTATAGATTTCTGATTATTAAAAATTCGTCTATCCATAAGGTTGTGAGTGATATTTTCTTGGGTGCAGAAAGTCCCGAAGTCCCGAATCTCAGAGTCAATCTTGATCATTCGTTGACGGTTGAACATGGACTGTAGATCTCTTCACTTCGTCAATTCGAAATTCGACAGTTCGGTAGTGATCGGGAGTAACAATCCCCAAAGCCCAGAGTTCTGGAGTTGATCACGACCGTCGGTTGTAGGAGGAGTGTGGACAGTTGATCCCCGAACTCTTCGGGAGTTCGGCGATCTGAGTGTTTTAGTTCAAAGTGGAAAGGTGTGGAGGAACTCTAAAGCCCAGTGTTTTGGAGTGGATCTCCACCATATATTCTTGTGTGAGGAGGAATCATGTCGGCCATATGATTAAACTCATAACCAATGATGAAGGTAGGTGGAAGGTAGGGTAGAACCCACATATGTTGGTAAACCTCAAATTAAGACTAATTTCAATCTGTAACACTCTGGGTGAAAGGGAGTGTTGGAGTTGAATATAACTCTAGAGTCCCAGACCTCTGAATAACACCTTTACGGGTCAGTGCCAGGTTCTATCCCACGGTCACATGCATAATTTTCAAGGTAAAAGGGCTAATGAATACGATTAAAATGCAAGTCAAAACCTCCGGAAAAGAAAAAGAAAAATATAGTGAACCAACAGGTTCTAAATTTCTTAGATTTGCAACTTGACAAGGGCCCTACGATTTTTCCCCAAATTTTTATTTAAACAAAGAATCCATGCTACTAATAAATTTGTATTTATCAACAAATTCAATAGAGAATCCACGAGGTAATTTTGGATTAAACAAAATTCAACAGGGATCCACCATACAACAAAATTGAATTATCATAAGATTTAACAGGAAATTCACGATACAAAATTTTGGATCTTGAATAAAATTCATCAGATATCCCACCATATGAATTGATTTAGGATTTAATGAAATTCAACAGAGAACTCACAATACAAATTTAGGAATTTATTTCCTTAATTTCCCAGCGAACAATACACTACTAAATTCCTTTAAAATAATGTCAACTAAAATCACCGATCATAAGAACTTCAAATATGGAATAAAATTCAATTTCTTTTAAAACATAGACCATACACAACATCATTTCGAGTTTTACAAGAGGATCAAGCCACCCAAAAATAGATTTTGGAAACGCTTGAAATTACAACGAAAAATTGAAAATTGTAAACATCGTAACTATTATTTGTTTGATAGTGATTGTAACAAATTGCCATTAATACCTTCTATTTATTCTATAGTGGCCATACCCAATCTAACATACTAATATACTCGTACTACAAATAAATGCAGAATATAAAAATAATGGGACCAATGAAGGTTGTGTAATGAAGATGCCCTTCAAAGTCTTGCGCTCCTTCCTTACTTTTTCTTTCTAATCAGAGATATTTCACCGGTACCTCCCATCCAATTCTAGGGGTAGTCTTCTTCCCCCTTATCCCCCCAAGACACAAAGGGTCCAAGAAAAAAACTAGAACAAAATATCTTCCAAGCTTTCCTCACAAGGAAGAGCTTCCACTCTTTTCAAAAGCTTAGAATCCCAACTCTCACAAGTAAAACACAGTCAAATCAAAATTCGACATCATAACAGTGCTCCAAATGTCAGCCCCTTTTTCCTTCTACATCATTTGTTTTATATAATTTCCCTTACTGACACATGTCCTCATGCATAAATAAATAACTTTTTGATTTAAATTAATTATGATTATTTACCCACACACTTGTCATACTCTCCCCAAGTTGCACAAGTAATTGCCAAATTTTATTTTATTTAAAAATCCAAATTCCCTCACATTCCCCATGTGTTCCTATTTCCACTCTTAGTTGTCCCTTTGTTCCCCAAATTCTCATTTAATGAGTGTCTCCTAACTAGATCTTAGTTAGAGTTGGATTATGATTCTTCTTCTAGTTAGACTAGTGATATATTGACTCAATATTCTATTCTATGTATGCCCATTCTCTCAATTTATTATTTTTTTATAATTAAAAATCTATTTTTATTATTTTCATGCACACATGTGCATTTTATCAAATCTTTAGATTTGACTTGTTCCTAGAATTTTATTTATCCCAAATATGTAACTCATGTCATAATTCATTTAGTCATTTTATTTAAATTTAGACATAGACTTAGACTTTTTTTAGGATTTATAATTAATATATCTCAATGTATGGTTTCTTTGCATGACACCTTTACTCCTTATGTGAGTCGGATTAACAATCATCGTCAAGCCTCTATCCAATGATTAAAACAGTGTCAATAATCCATATACATAAATCATACTGAAATCAATCATACATCACATGTGTGTAAAATTAAATACTCAAATAAATATAATCCACTCCCTCACTCAATCTGGATTCCAAGGGAGTCCATCGATGCCATCAACATCCTTAACCTGTCATGTGTCCTGCACACTCAGGACAACTCATCAATAGAATATGTCAATATATATGCATCATATTACAAAAATTCACAACACATCATCATCATCATCATGTGTAATCCAAAATCGAAACGAAATCACAATGTACCATAACCGGATCACTTGCACGCAAGTGTCTTGAAATAATAAGTCAATAAAAATTTTCTCAGTAGAGCGTGATGTTACATACAACCCCTCTTGTTTTAAACTTCCTCCTAAAGTTTGTACAATATATAAAAGAAAGTAAATAAATGTATCTGACATAGATCTATATGCCAAATCTATAAAACAAGTAAGGAAATTGTTGACGCATCTCATATGCGTCCTCCGAGGTAGCCGAGTGTGGACAATAGTTGTCCCACTAGACCTTGACCTGATCGGATATTTGACATCGTATTTGTTGAATGAAATGGTCCAAAATGCAGATTGGCTTCGCTATGAGTGCACCCTCATCTGACACCTGCAAAGAACTCATGTCAATAACATCTGAAGGATCACTGATATAATGTCTCAAACAGATACATGAAATACATCGTGCATATGCCTCAAAGAATCAGGAAAGGCTAGTCGATAAGCCATGGTTCCTTTCTTTTCCACTACTTTGAAAGGCCCCACAAACCTAGGAGATAATTTAGCACCCTTTCCCAACTTGATCGGACTCTTGTGTGGTTTTACCCACAAGAAAACTTTGTCGCCAACTTCATATCTGCGGTCAACGTAATGCGCATCAACATAATTCTTCTGTCGATATTTCACTTCCTTAATCCTCTATCTTATTGATTGCATATGTTCTTCCATTTCTTGAATTACTTATGATCCTACTAGGACCCTATCCTCAAGTTGATCCCAACTCAATGGCTTTCGACACGGTTTCTCGTAAAGAAACTCAAATGATTCCATCTTAATTGTACTCTGATAGTTTTTGTTGTATGCAAACTCTACTAGTGGCAATAATTCTTCTCAATGTTTCTATTGGTCCATTGCACACATACACAACACATCCTCCAAAATCTGGTTTTCTCTTTTTAATTTCTCGTCTGTCTCTAGGTGACATGTTGTTCTTGGAAACTGGTCCAAAACCGTCCTATAAATACCGATCCCCGATTGGATATGATCCTTCTTGGTACTCCATGTAACCTCAAAATCTCCTTGAAAAATACTATTTCTATGTATGGTTCCTGGTACATTGTACGTATTGGAATAAAGTGTGCACTCTTCGTTAGAGTGTCAACTACCATGAAAATCGAATCATGCCTCCTTTCTTTTAGTGGCAATCCAAGGATAAATTCCATCGAAATGACCTCCCATTTCAATTCTAGAATAGAGTGTGGTTGTAGTAATCCTGCTGGATTTCTATGTTTAGCCTTCACTAGCTGAAATTCTATACATCTCTCCATGTAACTAACTATGTATTCTTTCATTCCCTTCTAGAAGAATAAAGGCTTAAGGTCTGCCTTCATCTTCGTGATTCCCGGATGAGCCATGTATATTGTTTGATGAGATTCACTTAAGATCAAACTTCTTAATTCATCGTTAGGAGGTACATAAATTCTTTAGTTAAATGTCAACAATCCATCGTTGTCTAATGAATAACCTTCATACTTTGGTACCATCGTGGTATCTCGTCCAATATTATTCTTAACATCCTTGTACCAATCATTGTCTATATGTAAAGTTAGAATATTTTCTCGAAGATTCATCTTAAGCGGTATTACCGATAATATGGATGGTCTCTGACTCAACGCATATGCCACTCGGTTCACTGTTCCTTTAATGTAAGTAATATTAAATTCATACTCACTAAGTAATTCTGACCAACGCCCTTGTTGTGTGTTCAAGTCATTCCGTGTGAAAATATGTTGCAAACCACAATGATCTGTCTTTAGTTCAAATTTTCATTTGTTTAGATAATGTCTCCAAATTCTCAGGGCATACATAATTTCTAATAACTCCAACTCATGTGTTTCATATTTCTCCTCATGCTTTCTCAATTTCCTAGAAATGTAAGTGATCACTCGACCGTCTTGCATCAAAACTCTACCTAAACCTTCCTTGGATGCGTATGTGCATACCAGGAATTCTTTGTCCATGTTGGGGAACTTTAGTATCAGCATTGTTGTCAACAAATATTTGAGCTTTTGAAATTATTCTGCGCATTTCTAAGTCCATAATAACTTCTTGTTCTTCTTCTGCAATTCTATGATCGAATTTTCTATCTTCAAAAAACCTTCGATGAATCGTCAGTAATATTATGCTAAAACCATAAACATGTGTACTTCTTGTACGTTTGTTCATGTGGGCCATTCCATAATATCCTCTACCTTCATTGGATCCACAACAATACCTTCACAAGATATGATATGTCCCAAGTAATGAATCTCTAATTGGTAAAACAAACATTTCGATAGTTTCCCATACAATTTGTTTTCTTGTAGAAAATGTAGGAGCAATATTAAATGTTCATCATGCTCTTCTTTCGTCCAAGAATAAAATCATTATGTCATCAATAAATAATTGAACAAATTTATCCAAGTATTCATGGAAAACCCCATTCATCAAACTCATGAATACCCTCAGGGTGTTTGTCAATCAGAAGGGTAAAAATGTAAACTCATAGTGTCTGAATCTCATCTTAAATGTGGTCTTAGGGATATTTTCTCCTTTAATATGTAATTGGTGATATCCTGATCTCAAGTCAATCTTAGAAAACATCATCTCTCCTTTCATTTGATCAAACAAATCATCTATTCTTGGAAACAGATACTAGTTCTTGATCGTCGCTTTGTTCAATTGACGATAGTTAATATAAAGTCTCCACGATCCATCCTTCTTTCTCACGAAAATAACTGGTGCACCCCAAGGTGACACACTTGGATGTATAAGTCCCAAATCCAGCAATTCCTTCAATTTCATTTTCAACTCCTACAATTCAAATGTCGACATCTGGTAGGGAGTTCTTGCAATAGGCTCAGTTCCAAGTTTAAAGTCTATTGTAAACTCCAACTCTCTTTTGGGCGGTAAACATAGTAACTCTTTTGGAAACACATCTGCAAGATCTTGCACTACAGGAAGGTTTTTTAATCCTTTTGCATCACCCTTTTCATTTATCGCTAAGACTTCATAAAACTTATGTCCTTTGCACATATTCTTCTATAGTTGTAGGGAATAAATAAACCTCAAGGACACACCCTGGTTTCTTCCAACAATCACTTTGTTCTTCCCCAAATCATATGTCAAACTTAACCATTTATTTTTATAGTTAAGTATTGCATCATCCGATTCTAGCCAGTCCATACCAATCACTATGTCATAATATCCTAAGATCATGACAAAATCACCCAAGATAATGTTACTGTCTATAACTTTTCCTTCAACCTTTTGTTTGGAACCTGATGCCATTTTTACGTATCTGAACTCATCCTGCTCGGCTTCCTTTACCTTAATTGTAACATCCCTCTCTGTCACACTGCGCGAACTTATTCTTTGAGGACACTTGCTCGCAAGTGATCCGGATTATTATGGTATTAAAACATTTGACTTTGATTATGATGCGTCATGGGTAGATGACATGTTGTTTTACTACATTGACATAGATAGTTGCTATTGACTCGGTTTTACTGAGTGTGTAGGGTTTTGGACCTTGGGGATGCAGAGGCATCGATGGAACCCCTTGGACTTTGGATCGAGTCAGGGAGTGTGCTATTGGGGTTTGATTGATTTACTGTGATAGTAATACATTTGATTAGATGATATGATGTGGACATGTTCTGACATGATTTGTTGATGATGCAGGCTGACGATAGCTTGCTGACCAGAATCACATATGGAGTAAAGGGGTCACACACGACTACCAGAGAGGTTGTGGGGGAGGTGTGGTCAGCAACCCTACCACAGCCTACTAGCACTCATGTCGTGGCTCGAACTGTAGGTTAACAATTACCTAGTTCGAGAGGACCCATGATGTCGTGAGGGTAGACTGTGACAGTTGCTCACGATGATTCCAAGGGGTGCATAATAAGGTGGGGGCCTTATTCCTTAGAATCCCTTAGTCTCCCATAATTTCACCTGGCGGAGTGTTGACTCCAGGGGTTATTGATGTCTACCAATCAGTCAAGAGGCGAGTGGCACCCTTGGAGCACGTGGTGCATCCTGAAGGGCATGTCGCGCAAAAGAAACAAAAGAGGCGAGTGGCACCCTTGGAGCACGTGGTGTGTCATGAAGAGCACGTCGCGCAAAAGAAACAAAAGAGGCAAGTGACACCCTTGGAACACGTAGTGCATCCTGAAGGGCACGTCGCGTTGATGATTATAAAGGACCGAACCTAGATGGCCCTAAGACAATCATCTCTTTAAGAAATTTAAAGCAACTTCCCTAATTAAAATGTCGCCCAGTTCAGAATCTAAGTCCTAAGTCTAAAAACTTCGCTAGGGGTAAAATTTTGTCTACCTTTATAAAAGAAAAAAAGAAGAAGGAAATATATATATACATATATATATTTATATAAAATACAATAATAAAATTTAAAACCCCTTAAGTAATAATTGTGGGTGTTCATAAAAATTTTGGTAACATGAGGAGATTAAGAATTAAATAAAATGTGTGGATGTAAAACGTAAAGACTCAATTAATTACTTTAACTTATGATAGTTTAAAAAAAAAAAGATACTAATTTATAATAAAAGGAAAGAGAGGTTAAATTGCACAACTGTCTTTTCTAGCTCAAATAAAAAGGGGAAAGAGGGAAATATAAAAATTAGGAAACTAGGGAATGAGGCAACATAAAAAGGGAAAGAGGGGAACTTATGGTAAAAAGAGGGAGGTCAACTTGTAAAGAATTTGCATTTAAAGAACCTTATAAATTGAACTAATTTAGCAATTTCATTTTAGGGAAAGCTTTTAAAACCTATAAGGGAATCTAGGGACACCTAGGAGTGATTTTAGGAGTAATCCTAGGTGGGTGAGGGAAATGAGACAATTAATAAATTAAAGAAAATAATTATTGGAGGAAAGTGGGGGATGGATGACACTTGTACGAAGGAGAATATTTAGAATATTTTTATTAAAACTTAAATTAAATGAGATTTAGGGAAAGAACAAAAGTTCTAAAACTCTATAAAAGAAAGGGAGGAGAAGGAAGAAAGGGAGCGGTTGTTAGTGTAACGTTACGCTGCCGGATTAGTGACTTGACTGATTTACTTGTGGGAGTTGGGATTTCCCAGCTCGGAGAGGAGTGGTAGCTCGGCCTTGCGAGGCGAGCTGGGAGCTAGACGTACCATCTAGATAGTGTGTGGCCCCTTTGCGGCTCGGAGGTCAAGGGGGAAGAAGAGTACCCCTAGCATTGGTTGGGAGGTACTGGTGAGGTCTCGACGGTCGGCGAGCGGGAGTTGCACGGAGTGTGGGACGTCATTCGAAGTGGGAGAACAGGCAATGGTATGCTCCTTTATTTTGTAGAATAGAATGCATTATGACTTATGTTTGGATCTGCATATTAATTTGCAAATAGATGGGATGTCTATATTGTTAGCGGACCCCCTTTTTCTTAGCCTAGCTAATTGTTTGGCTGGTTGATTTCCCGTGGCCTTTGTCCCCGCATGTCGTGACCGCCCTGTGTGTTGATTGACCTTGAGGTTGTTACCCTTCATCCCTAGCTCACCAGTCCTTGCTTGAGCAGTCGGCCAGAAGCCTGATCTACAGTCGTCACCTTAGCATTAAAAGACCTATGGATCTCAATGCTCTGCTTTCTGTGCGAGGATGCTGACGCAAAGGCGAACCTTTAGCCGTCTCCCTCTGTTGATATATAGACTGATCGTTGACTTGCATCCTTTGGTATGGCCTCTGCGTATGGTTTATCTCGTTTCATTGTAGTTTATATTGTTGCACCTTGACCGAAGAACCCCTGCGATCCCTCTGATGAGTTACCCTCATAGCCCAGGTGTTCTCTTACTGTGGTCAACGTTTTTTTATATTGGTATTTCGAGATGTGAAAGGCTGTAATTTCCATTCTGCGGTTGTTGTCCTTGATATATCTACATTCATTTCAATTTTATAGCTGTGTGTTGATGTAAAATTTCAATTATGTACACATGCCTACGTTTCTCCCATGAATACACAGGGAATATCTCAAATGCACTATGTACCGAGAATTTGGGTAGTGTTTCTTGTTGTTGACAATATGTAACGAACCGCCTCGTTACGACAACCATTCTAATAACATGTACAATTTTATTTTTATTTTTTTTCCTTAAGTGTGTGCGCGCGTCTAGAAGTAACAACACGCTAACTGTGCGACGCCCTGGACAACCGACAAGACGCGACCACGATAGTCATCACAAGAAGACTAAAGGAACACGACGAGTAACTGCATCAATAAACGACCATAGGCATAAGGTGCACAACGCAAACATTTAGCGACAAGGTAAAACTGACCACAATCAAGTATAACAAAATAAGAAGAACAATTACGCCCCTTACGGAAGGCGCGTGACTAA
>ML801019.1:200198-215171 GCA_009831015.1 Picea engelmannii
TGAGGAGATTAAGAATTAAATAAAATGTGTGGATGTAAAACGTAAAGAGGCAATTAATTACTTTAACTTATGATAGTTAAAAAAAAAGGATACTAATTTATAATAAAAGGAAAGAGAGGTTAAATTGCACAACTGTCTTTTCTATCTCAAATAAAAAGGGGAAAGAGGGAAATATAAAAATTAGGAAACTAGGGAATGAGGCAACATAAAAAGGGAAAGAGGGGAACTTATGGTAAAAAGTGGGAGGTCAACTTGTAAAGAATATGCATTTAAAAAACCTTCTAAATTGAACTAACTTAGCAATTTCATTTTAGGGAAAGCTTTTAAAACCTGTAAGGGAATCTAGGGACACCTATGAGTGATTTTAGGAGTAATCCTGGGTGGGTGAGGGAAATAAGACAATTAATAAATTAAAGAAAATAATTATTGGAGGAAAGTGGGGGATGGATGACACTTGTACGAAGGAGAATATTTAGAAGTTTTTTATTAAAACTTAAATTAAATGAGATTTAGGGAAAGAATGGAAATTCTAAAACTCTATAAAATAAAGGGAGGAGAAGGAAGAAAGGGAGTGGTTGTTAGCGTAACGTTACGCTGTCGGATTAGTGACTTGACTGATTTACTTGTGGGAGTTGGGATTTCCCAGCTCGGAGAGGAGTGGTAGCTCGGCCTTGTAAGGTGAGCTGTGAGATAGATGTACCATATGGATAGTGTGTGGCCCCTTTGCATCTCAGGGGGCTAAGGGAGAAGAAGAGTACCCCTAGCATTGGTTGGGAGGTACCGGTGAGGTCTTGACGGTCAGCGAGAGGGAGTTTCACGGAGTGTGGGACGTCATTCGAAGCGGGCGAATAGGCAACGGTACGCTCCTTTATTTTGTAGAATAGAATGCATTATGAATTATGTTTGGATCTGCATATTAATTTTTAAATAGATGGGATGTCTAGATTGTTAGCGGACCCCCTTTTTCTTAGCCTAGCTAATTGTTTGGCTGGTTGATTTCCCATGGACTTTGTCCCCGCATGTCATGACCGCCCTGTGTGTTGATTGACCTTGAGGTTTTTACCCTTCGTCCCTAGCTCACGAGTCCCCGCCTGAGCAGTCAGCCAAGAACCTGATCTACGATTGTCGCCTTAGCGTTAAAAGACATATGGATCTCAACGCCCCACTTTTCTATGCGAGGATGGTGACGTGAAGGCGAACCTTTATTCGTCTCCCTCTGTTGATATCTAGACTGATCAATGACTTGCGTCCTCCGGTATGGCCTCTGCATATGGTTTATCTCGTTTCCTTATAGTTTGTGTTGTTGTGCCTTGACCGAAGAACCCCTGCAATCCCTCCGACGAGTTACCCTCATGGCCCAGGTGTTCTCTTACTATGGTCAGCATTTTTTTTATATTGGTATTCCGAGATGTGAAAGGTTGTAATCTCCATTCTACGGTTGGTGTCCTTGATATATCTGCATTCATTTCAATGTTATAGCTGCGGGTTGATGTAAAATTTCAATTATGTACACATGCCCGCGTTTCTCCCATGAATACACAAGGAATTTCTCAAATGCACTATGTACCGAGAATCTGGGTAGTGTTTCTTGTTGTTGACAGTAATATGTTGGACAACGAATTACATGTATTGTAAACCAATTTTTAATATTCAGAGAATGATTGGTATTCAGAACGATTTAACAGTCAAAAATGATTTTTTCTTTGTTAGCTTACTGATTGTTATCATCATGGGATAATGATAATTATTTTCCAAGGAATATGTTTTTTTTTTATTCCTCATTGTGGATTTTTATTGAAAAGTTACAATGACTTTATCCTTGCTATTGCATCTGATTGGGGAAATTATTTTTTTTTCACTGCGAAATGAATAGCTTTAATATTAGTAAATGAAATTTTCGAGTATCGTGGCTAGCTGGAATCTCATCTAAAGAAAGCGCAGAGAACAAAATCGAATTAGTGAACCTTCTGACTTCTTGAACAAGGGTTTTTATTGACCATGAATTTTTTGACTGGCAGCGGATTAATTTTAATAACGGACAGAGAGCTATCCTCTAAATTTCATAGACATTGTTGTATGTTGACATCGAATGTCTGTCTGGCAGCGACAAATAGTAATGGACGACATGCCACTAGCCTAATTTTGAACAGCGAATCCATGTTGGGGATTCTGGTTTGTCTCTTAACACATGTCGGCGATGATTCCTCAAATTCGGCGTGTAAGGTCTTTATTCACGTAGAGCGGAAATAAAGATGGGTGTTATCATTAATGACTCAGTGAACTCAACTTGGACGTTTCCTTGAGAACAGAGCGTGCCTTTAGATAGCTACAACGAATTGGGCGCCAGTCCGACCATCATTTGCCTCTGCACTGGAAAAAGAAAATATGTGTATAAAAATATAATTTGCCCTTGGGTGCTGCTCAATGAATGCGGAATGTTTGATGGTAATGGTTGGGATTCGAGTCTACCTTCCGCGAGGCTGCTAAGGATTCGAATCTATCGGATTCATGCAACCTAGATAGAAATATGTGCTAGATTTTTCTTAATCACTGGAGCGTTCATTTTACTGTTAGATGGGGTTCTGTTTTGGCAAGTCTAGATTTTTTTTCCTTTACAGTGAAAATTCTCTCGGGTATCCAATTAAAATTTCTTTTTAAACCTAATTATATTAAATTTCCATTAAAACTACCCTACGCCTACTTGATTGGTTAAGTCGATTAGTGTGCTTTTAATTATCTCAATCCCAGTGGATTCAAAACTCTGTAATATTAGAGTTCTGGAAGGAATGCGAAGGGGTTCCAGATTTTTATCTCCAGCTTGACTGATTTATTGTTGCAATAGTCTTTTCCTAGGGATTTGATCCAAAAGGAACCCCACTTAAATGATGAACGATGATAGCTACATCTTGGTAAGCAGAACAACACGTTAAGCAATTTAAGCAGAAAAGGGAGACACTTGTCTCCTTCTTTCATTTCAGGAATCCATAAAATGGAATCCATAACCTTTAACCAGCATAATAAACTTACTTTTAGTTTTAAACTGACTTAACTAACCTTTTAATGAAAATTTTTGAAAACTCTTCAGATTACTTATTGATAGCGTTGAGGAATGAAAATCTGTCCTTCCAATTTTGTGACTGTCAGTTTATTTTTATTTTTAAGTGTAGCGATTATTCTAAAACTCGGATCTCTAAGTAATGATCAAGGAGAGTTGTTCTGTCATAGGTCTAGTTTGTATTAAGCTGTGTCGAATTATAAAATAATATAGTTTAAGTGAGCATTGTAATAGAATCAAGTTGAAGGGACTCTTTTAAAGTCCTTGAAATCTTATAGGTAGTATAATTTTCTTTCTATAAAAGATACTGGGATAGGTGTTGGAAGGAGAAATTTTTTCTGTTGCTCCAAATTTGATTTACTCGAATTTTGTAGTTATGTCATACTTTTAGCCGATCTATCATTGGATCCCTTAGGACATTGATCTTTTGAATGCGCCCTTGGGTGTCATTCTTTGTACTCATTAATTTTCTTGAATCTCTCTTTTTTAAGTCGTTCTTTGCTTGCGTCTTGCACATCGTCATGTGCGACGCAAAACTTAATGTTTCCTTTACCCTCGTACACCCGCACCCTCAAGAAAAACAAAAATTTTGCATTTGTTACGAGAGGTGGTCATCGTAACCATAGGAGGGATGTCACATTAATTCTCTTTAGTGTTGCACTATATTTAAATCTCTTTGTACCACCTAGATCTATGAAATGATAAATTTTGGTCGACGATTGTAGCTAACGTTTCGAGCACAGTGGAATGGTGCTCGACTTGGCAGTTTTTCATCGATGCATGTATTATTTGTACCTTTCCCAAATCTCCAACTACAGTGAGTCCTGATGATTCAGCCGCCCTGGCCTTCTCAATCAGACAATCTCACTAGTAATGTGGCTCTCCACATGTTCAACATACAATCTTTGGTCCAGTGCTCTTGGTCGCCGAAGTAGAATCTATTGTCCTAGAAGTCTATGATCCCGATATGTTCTATTGAACATGCCTAAAATGTTGTTGTTGCGGATGATGTTGTTGTTGTGGTCCTATATAATGAGTCCTCTTCTAAGGATTCTATCATTGTGGTGTCGATAACATAGGTCCTCTGGGTGTATCTCAATTCCCTGAAGTTTGTCTGGATGGTGTGTGATGTTGTTGCGCTCCTAAAGTCATATGTCTCGTTGGTCTAGAAGGAGTCATGCCCTGACCCTCACCATTCATCTCTTCCTCAGCTATAAGGGTCTTCTGAACTGCATCATGTAATTTCTGAGACATTAATATCCTCACCTTCACATGAATGTTGAAGTTAAGGCCAAACACAAACTTGTTGACCCTTAACTTCTTTGTGTTTAGATGTGGAGCATACATAAGTAGCTCCATGAATCTAGCCTCATAGCATCGTACGACCACCCTATTCTAAGGCATTGAAATCATTAAGTTGGTTCTCAATGAATTCCTCGGACAAATACCTTTCCCATAACCATTCCTCGAACAACTCCCATGACACCTCTTCGACGACCATGTTTAGTAGAGGTAGGAGTGTCTTCCACCAAAGAAGAGCACTCTCTCTCAACTAAAATACCGCCATGAAAAATTTCATTTTGGAGGTGTAATCATGAAGTGCGAAGCACATCATCATTTTCTCCAACCATGCCTCGGTGGCTAAGCCATCCAGGGCACCCCAGAACTCGAGAAATTTCACATATTCGAGTTCTATGTGTATAACACTACTACTAGTTGGGGCGCATTGTAAACCCTCATTGGGCACATATGCTCCACCCTAATCTCTATCTAGGTGGTTGATCAATGCCTTTGACATCCTCTGAAAGGATCTCATCATACCTACCACATCTCCCACAACAACCTGCTCATGCTCAGTGGTCGGTTCTTCTCCCTGGGGGTTAGACTCCTCTGGCGTGGGTACTATTGGAGGTGTCACACCTCTTCCTATAGAAACACGTCGTCTACCTCCCATGTGTCCTCTAACCATGATTACCACATGCACAAATTCAAAATTTAATTAGGATATAATTTTAATCATTCAGTGACAGTGGAAGTCGTAACAGTCCAATGTTGCAGGGTTGAACCCGCTCTGATACCATATGTAACAACCCCTATGTTACGACATAAAAGTAAGTGGGTATAGTAGTGGTACTTTTTTTTTTATAAACATCAAATAACAAATGTTACTTGACATTAACATACTTTAATATTACAAATTCATTTCTCATTACATTCCACACTGCAAGTTTCATTATACAACATCATTGCTACTAACATATTAAATCATAACACAAAGCCATCCATGATATCTACCCATCCAACCTACCTGCAAGGTTAGGACCTCCAACACACATAATCAACGCTCAAGTCCAGGATTCATCTGATTGATTTTGACCATTTAAGGTCTCAAGGTTAGTGACTATTCTAAGGAACAAGGAAGCATCTAATCCTCATACCCAAACTCAAATCTAGACTCAAGATTAATTAACAGTAAACTACTTAATCATAACACAAATTTAATCATTCAATCCTCAAATTCTAGACAACTTTTCCTTCCCTAAAAGGTTACAATAAAAATAGTTAACCATCATCTATATAATATACCATCTCTTCATAAATCTATCATATAATTATCACGCACCATTTAAACAAAATATTATCACATGTACCATTTAACAAAAATCTCTTCCCTCAATGAATTGCAAGCATCGATCATTATTCAATAATGTAACAGTCCTCCATTATACAAACCAAGTAAGAAGATACTATGATTTAGCATAATATATATATGTATTTGAAAGAGAAAGGAAGAGAAGAGAAAATATCTCAAACACTTAGACGAACTATAAGCTTATTCTTCACTTTCTAAACTAAAAAGGCACTATGATGAAATAATTATGCAACCATGTGAATGTCTATGTTGAGAATGAGTTAAGATTCTATATGAGACCCAAAATTTCTCTTCTAGGTGTGACATTACAAACATTCCCGGATCCAACTCCATAAGTGTGTAGACGGGCCCCTCGAAGGCCCAAAGCTTATAAGAAACAACGCATGGTGTGCACAGAGACCGCTCAAGGTAGGCAGAGGTCTTAAACTTATGAAGAATGTAGCTGATGAGAGATAGTGCGAACTTACACAGAGTAGGCACAAAATTGTGCAGGAGACCTTTTAAAGTCTATATCTCAGGAGGGAAGCGCAAGTGAGTGCTGGAATTTACTTCAAATAAGTGACAAAGCTCAGGAGAAAAAGCATGTGCAGGGTTCAAGAGGGGACTCAAGGAGTGTAAAATTCATTTTTTAAGAATTGGTGGATGGGATTGGCTCGTGAGGAGTCAAAATCCCCACAACCGTTAGATTAGACAAGAGGAGCACACTCGTTAATCCCCGAGCCCTTCTAAATTCGTCAATTCAGAATATTAGAGTTGTTGTATTAAGTGAGCCCCGAAGCTCAAATTTGCGGAGTGAATCTACACCATGTATCAGTGGGTGAATGCGAGCCCTTGGATTCTCAAGGGGTTCTGCGATTCAGAATGTTTGAGTCGTAATTTACTAAGGGATAAGAAACCCTAAACCTCTGAAGTCCTAAAGTAAAGGATAGTCATGGATCTAGTGATCGAACGAGGACTGTTATATCTCTAATCCTTTGTCCTTCAGAAGTTCGGTAGTTCGACACTCCGACCAAAAAGAGTCATAGAAGTTAAGGACTAAGGAACCTCGAAGGTCAAAAGTCTGGAGTAAATCCTAACCGTCAGTTGTTGGTTACACGTGTCTGTAGATTTTTGAGTATTCAAAATTTGTCTATCCGAAAGGTTGTGGTTGAGATTTGCTTGGGTGAGAAAAGTCCCGAAGTCCCGATGCCCAGATTCAATCCTGACCGTTCGTTGACGGTTGAATGTGGACATAGATCTTTGCCCTCCACTAGTTCGATGTTTGAAAGTTCAAGAGTTTGATAGTGATCAGGAGCAAGAATCCTTGAAGCTCTGAGTTTCAGAGTTGATCACAGTCGTCGGCTATAGGAGTGTGGACTATTGATCCCTAAACTCTTCAGGAGATCAACAATTCTAGTGTATTCTTTAAAAGTGGAAAGGCTCGGAGGAACTTTGAAGCTCAAAGTTCTAGAGAGGATCTCCATCGTAGATTCTCATGTGAGGAGGAATCCCGTCAGTCGTCTGATTAAAGTCATAACCAATGACGAAGGTAGGTGGAAGGTAGGGTAGAACCCACATCTTTCGGTCAACCTCGAATTAAGACCGAGCTCGGTCGGTAACACTCTGGGTGAAAGGGAGTGTTGGATTTGAACAAACATTTGGAGTGTCGGAGTCCCAGAGCTTCGAATAATGCCTTTTTTGGTTCAGCTCCAGGTCCTAGCCCAGGATCACATGCATAACTGTCAAGGTAAAATGGATAACGACTATGGTTAAAATGAAAGTCAAAAATTCCAAAAAAGAAAAAGAAAAAGACAGTGAATGAATGGGTTCTAAATTTCTTATATTCACAACTTGACAAGGACCCTACGATTTTTCCCAAAATTTGGATTTAAACAGAGACTCCATGCTACTAATAAATTCAGATTTATCAACAAATTCAATAGAGAATCCATGAGGTAATTTCAGATTAAACAAAATTCAACGGGGATCCACCATACAACAAAATTGAAATTTCATAAGATTTAACATGAAATTTACGATACAAAATTTCATATCTAGAAGATAATTCGTTAGAGATCCCACCATACGAATTTATTTAGGATTTAATGAAATTCAACAGAGAACTCACGATACAAATTTAGGAATTTATTTCCTTAATTTACCGGCGAACAATACATTATTAAATTCCTTTAAAATAATCTCAACTAAAATCATCGATCATAAGAACTTCAAATATGGAATAAAATACAACCTTTTTTAAAACATGGACCATACACAATATAATTTTGAGTTTTACAAGTGGATCAAGCCACTTGAAAATAGAGTTTGAAAACACCCAAAATTACACCGAAAATTTGAAAATTGTAAACACTGTAAATATTATTTGTTTGAAAACTATTGTAACAAAATGGAATTAAGACCTTCTATTGATTCTACAGTGGTCATACCCAATCTAAAATACTATTATACTCGTACTACAAATAAATGAAGAATATAAAAATATCGGGACCAATGAAGGTTGTGTAATGAAGATGCCCTTCAAAGTCTTGCGCTCCTTCCTTACTTTCGCTTGCTAATCACAAAGACTTCACCGATACCTCCCAGCCAATGCTAGGGGTACTCTTCTTCCCCCTTATCCCCCCGAACCACAAAGGGGCCAAGCACAAAAACATAACACAATAGCTTCCAAGATTTCCTTGCCAGGAAGAGCTTCCACTCTTTTCACTAGCTTGGAGTCCCAACTCTCACAAGTAAAACATAGTCAAATTAAAATTCAGCAGCATAAAAGTGGTCCAAAGGTTAGCCCCTTTTTCCTTCTACATCATTTTTTTTTATAGAATTTCCCTCACTGACACATGTCCTCATGCATAAATAAATAACCTTTTGATTTAAATTAATTATGTTATTCACATACACACTTATCATATTCTCCCCAAGTTTCACAAGTAATTACCAAATTTTATTTTATTTAAAAATACAAATTCCCTCACATTCCCCAATGTGTTCCTATTTCCTCTCTTAGTTGTCTTTTTGTTCCCCAAATTCTCATTTAATGAGTGTCTCCTAACTAGATATTAGTTAGAGTTGGATTATGAGTCTTCTTTTGGTTAGACTTATGATATATTGACTCAATATTCTATTATATGTACACCCATTCTCTCAAGTTATTATTTATTTATAATTAAAAATCCATTTCTATTAATTTCATGCACACATGTGCATTTTATCAAATCTTTAGATTTTATTTGCTTTTTCCTAGAATTTGATTTATCTCAAATATTTAAGTCATTCATTATTCATTTAGTCCTTTTATTTAAATTTAGACTTAGACTTATTCTTAGAATTAGGCTTAGAATTTTGTTAGGCTTTATAATTAATATCTATTGTTTAATTAATTATTTTAATAAAACAAGGTCTAATCATTCCAATGGTTTCTAGGCCACCTATGTTTATTGACTCAAGTTTCAATTCCATGATGTTCCCTTCAAGACGCACCTACGTGATCCAAGGGTTCCATATGCATTTGAATTGTTTTGGAAGTTTGTCTAACCCTTTGGAGTCAAACCTCCATTCGATCGAACTTGTGATAGACTGAGGGCTTCTAAGGAATAAGGACTATGCCTTATTGTGTGCCCCTTAGAAATATTCGTGAGCGCCTGTCTCATTCTTCCCTCATGACATCGTGGACCACTCAAATTAGGTAATCATTAACCTACAGTTCTGGCCATGATGAGAGTGCTAGTAGGTTGTGAGAGGGAAATTTCCACACCTCTCCCTCAATGTTTGGTTTATGTGCATGGCCCCTTTACTCCTTATGTGAGTCAGATTAGCAAGCATCGTCAAGCTTGCATCCATTGACAAAAACAGTTTCAATAATCCATATACATAAATCATACTGAAATCAATCATACATCACATGTGCATAAAATGAAATACTCAAATAAATACAATCCACTCCCTGACTCAATATGAAGTCCAAGGGAGTCCATCGATGCCATCAATATCCTTAACCTGTCATGTGTCATGCACACTCAGAACGACTCATCAATAACATCTTCCAATATATATAAATCAAATTACAAAAAGTCACAACACATCATCATCATCATCATGTATAATCCAAAATCGAAACAAAATCACAATGTACCATAACCATATCACTTGCACTCAAGTGTCCTCAAAGAATAAGTCAATAAAAGTGTTCTCAGTAGAGAGGGATGTTGCACCATGAACTTCACAAATAAGTATTGTGTTGATATGTAAATTTATTTTTGAATTATGAATAACAATAAAATGTTTTTGCATGAAATTTTGATTAATATGCTTGTTGTTTGAAATTATTGTAGGATTGTGAGAAAGGCCAAGAGTCTGAGAAAGGGCCATACCAAAAAGAGGAAAACATTGCTAAGGAAGATGAAATATGGGGGTATGACTGGTGTTGCTGAGATGCAAAGAACACCAAGGATGTTGTTAGTTTAAGGGGGAGGGGATTGTAATACCCCTTTTCCCCCCATATTGTAAATATAATTATATTATTGCTAAACAAAATATGTACATATTTGTTATGTGTGGATTTTGGATTTTGGGAAATGATGAACCTTTGCAAAAGAAGGTAACGTGAATATTTATGTTATTAATGTAAAAAGGAAAATGTTGAATAATTGTTCAAGGGTATTGCCTATAAAGGTTATGATTCCATGAGAAGGAATGGTGAGGGGAACCATGATTGGTTGAGATGACCCCTGTCAGGCAGTACTCTGTTGAATTAAAAATGTTCAAACCCAAAACTATCCTCTTCCTCATAAAAATTCAATTACCAGTCAAGTTGGTGGTTGGTTGGTCCTCCTCAAAAATCAATAAGAGTATGGGTATAGTACCCATATGGAATTAATTTATATGACCCACGTTTTGGGGGATTTGACCCTTAAAAGATTTCTTTTGAAGGAAGAAAAAGAGGAAAATTGTGGGCAGAGGAAAGGAGACACACAGGCTGGGGTCTATGTTGGACAACTAAGAGGGGGGGTGAATTAGTTGTTACCGTGATTAAACAATTATGCTTCTTCTAAAATATTTACAAGGCACTCAATGATGATCACAATAATGTAGGGAAATGAACAATGGCACATTCAACATCAGTCACATATATGAGAAACACAGAGACAAAAATTTCCCAAGGAAACCCATACAGGGTAAAAACCTCTTCTTCTTTATATGATAAGTATTATTTACATTCTTTACATTATCATACATTTGAGCACTAACTCATTGCGAGGCTACAACCTCTGTTTTGCAAGCTGCAACTTGGTGAGAGCACCAACTCTTTGTTTTTCTCTAGCACCCACTAGAAGGAAGCACCAACTCCCTGGTTTCTCTAGCTCCAACTAGAAGGAAGCACGAACTCCCTGGTTTCTCTAGCACCAACTAGAAGGAAGCACTATCTCCCTATGTTCAAGCCACCACTTGAACCTCTGAGGACACCAGTCCTCCCTAGCACCTCCCAACCTCCCTGGGTTATGAATATGAAATACTAAAACCTATTACAGTGATATAGTGTTCAATAATAGCATACCAGTCTCATCACTGTTCTGGAAGATTTTTCTACTCAGACTTCCTCGTTGTCTTCTAGCATGCATCCGTTGCCCATTATGTTCTTGTACTTTTATTCTCTGTGCGCCATGTCCATTCACTGCACAATTCTTCTTCTGTTCTTTTCAACTGCTGCACTCTGATCCTTCTTCATGCATGAATCACCTTCATCAACATCCACAACAATCCCAACAACAACAACAACTGCATCTCTTCTTTGTACTATGTATTTATAGCTTTTGTGCACCTTGTGCATGCAATGCGCACAATACCTCTGCATACTCACACCGTGACGATATCTTCCACAACTCGAGTGCTTTGTCTGATCATCATCGTGACTCTTCAGCTTCTCTGGCCATTTTTCCACTCGTTCAACATCACTATATGTTATGTTGAGAATCCTCAGCCTCTCTGGCAGTTGAGACTCTTCGTCTTCTCTGTCATAGTCGAGCTCACCTTCTCTGTTCTAGTTACAAGCTTCAATGCTCATCCAGCTGTCAATCGCCTCCATGAGCATCTTCATCCCTCTTGAAGATTCCCAGAGACTCTTCATCTCCTCTGTCAATCACCCTGAAGTGTCTTCGAGTCCTCTGGCAGAAACCATCAATGGTTTTTGGCAGTTACACTGTGACGTGCAACAGTAGCCCTCCGATTATGCTCAGATTCACCTGCATCATTGGATTAACTCTAATGGGTTCTTGTGTTATTTACCCCTTTCACACTTTCATAATTCGAAGATTCTGCGATGAGACATCTTGAGTCTCCATGTCACGAGTTCTGAAACTCCGAAACAGAGCTTTTATGTGCTAGTTCCTTCCTTTATATGACCATGGCTATGACCAAGCGCTTATGCATAAAGCGCTTTCACGATTTCGTATTTCATGAATCTGGAGATGAGGCATCTCGAATCTCCAAGTCGCAATCCCTGAAACGTCGAAAAGGAGCTGAGATGAGATAATTCCTTCCCTTCTCGTGACCACCGGTGGTGACCATAGGCTGTGCCAAAAGGCGCTTTATATTTCGCAAGTTGATCGACGGTTGAAATCTCCATAGATCTGATGGTCCAGATCTTATCGCGATCTTGCATCTCGCGAGTTTCCACACTAGGCTCTGTTGACTCCAAGTCAGTGACTTGTCTTATGAATCGACGGTCCAGATCTGATCTTAATTCAATGGCTCAGATCATATCACGATTTTTCCTCTCACGAGTTCGGTGGTTATGTTTCTTGCCTCTCCAAGTTGTGATAGGCGAAGCTCTGAGATGGAGCCGGATCAACGGTTCAGATCACACCTTGATCTGATGGCTGCGATTAAATCGCGATTTTGCATATCACGATTTCAATGGTTATGTTTCTTGCCTTTCCAAGTCATGAGTCTCAAAACTCTGAAACGGAGTCGTAGATCAATGGTCCACGTCTTTTGGTGTATTGACGGTAGGGATCTTTTCGTGAGTTTTCATCTCGCGATTCCTGTGATGGAGGTTCTCGTCACTCTGAGTCCTGATACGTGAAGCTCCGATATGGAACTTAGATCAATGGTCCAGAACCCTTGGTGATCTGATGGTCTAGATATTATCGTGAGTTCACCACTTCGCGATTTCGCAGCTTCACGATTTCGTCCACCTTCGCAATTTCGCCGCTTCGCGATTTCGTCCACCTTGCGATTTCATCACTTCATGATTTCGTTGTTCTTGCCATCGTTGTTCTTTGCCATCGCTGATCTTTGCCATCGTTGTTCTTTTCATCGTTGTTCTTTTCCATCATTGATCTTTGCCATCGTTGTTCTTACCATCGTTGTTCTTTCCATCAATGACAAGCTTACTCCCAAATGTAAACCTTCCAACAATCTCCCCCTTTGGCATTGATGGAAACCCTGAACGGCTGTGCTAATCAGTTTGGACCTCCAACTGTAGCATCCAATCCGTACAACTCATTTTCTCCCCCTTTGACATCGATGTCAAAGAGAACACGCTCCCCCTGAGCTGTTGCATTAATTTTAGGAGGTATCAGATATGCAACCAATAAAGGACTCCCCCTAATAGGATGGACTCTCTTAGATGTGAGATGGGATGACACCCAACTTCTGTCTGAGATATTCAAATGGTTTCTTGGCTAGGGGTTTAGTAAAGATGTCTGCAATTTGTTCTGTAGTAGGAATGTAATGGACCTGAACAATCTGATTGGTGACTTGCTCTCTTAGAAAATGATATTTTATGGGAATATGCTTGGTGTTGGAGTGGAAGACAGGATTTTTAGACACACTGATGGCACTAGTGTTATCACAATGAATTGGGATCGGTGCAGTGTATTTTACCTCCAAATATGCAAGTGTCTGAATCATCCATAATACCTGAGTGAAACAAGTAGCAACAGCAATGTACTCTACCTCTGTGGTTGATAAAGAAATGGAACCTTGCTTTTTACTAATCTAGGCTACTAAGGAGTCACCCAGGAAGAATGCTTTTTCTCTCATCAACAAAGTTTGCCCAATCTGCATCTGAATAAGCAGTCAGCTGAAGATTTTGATTTCTGGGATACCACAGACCAGAAGTCATTGTTTATTTCAAATACTTGAATATCATTTTGACAGCTTGCAAATGACTCTATTTAGGTGCAGCCTGATATCTTCCTACCATTCCTACAACATGCGTTATGTATGGGTGAGATGTTTTGATGTACAATAGGCTTCCTATCATTGATCGATACGATCTTTGATCAACATCAGGTGAATCATCATCCTTGCTTAATTTACATCCAGTTACCATAGGTGTACCCATAGGTTTAGAATATTCCATTTGAAACGTTTTCAGCATTTCTCTTAGATATTTTTTTTGAGAAATGAACATCCCTTCGTGCCTCTGAGTAATTTGCAGACCAAGAAAAAATGACAGTTCTCCTATCATAGACATTTCAAATTCAGACTCCATGGTAGAAGCAAACCATTGTACAAATGAATCCTTATTACATCCAAAGATGATGTCATCTACAGAGACCAGTACGATGAGCAAATTATTATCCTCTGTTTTAATATATAGATTGTTGTCAGTTGTTCCTCTCTTGAACCCTTTGTCTTTGAGATACATATCCAGTCTGTGATACCAGGCTCGAGGAGCCTGTTTTAAACCATATAAAGCTTTCTTCAGCTTGCATACTAAGTCAGGGTTTTCAGATAGTTTGAAACCCTCTGGTTGTTCCATATAGACTTCTTCACTTAAATCTCCATTTAGAAAGGTTGACTTGACATCCATTTGGTAGACTTTAAACTTTTTATGACAAGCATAGGCAAGGAACATTCTGATAGCTTTTAATCTTGCTATGGGCGCAAATGTTTCACCAAAATCCTGTCCTTCTATCTGAGCATAGCCTTTACAAACTAACCTTTCTTTGTTCCTGATAACTTGTCCTTGCTCATTCAATTTATTCTTAAAGATCCATTTGGAGCCAATGACGATTTTACCTTCAAGTCTTTGAACCATCTCCCATGTATTGTTTTTCTCAATCTGATCAAGTTCATCATTCATTGCTTTAACCCAGTGATCATCTTTGCTAGCTTCATTGAAATTCTTGGGTTCCAACATGGATATGAGAGCTATATGAGATTGTTCGGTGGTTTTGATTAGCTTTCTCCTGGTTTGTACCCCTTTGTCTTTTTCTCCAATTATCTGACTTGCAGGATGATTCTTTTGAATGATTTTGGAGGA
>ML801019.1:219173-279292 GCA_009831015.1 Picea engelmannii
TTTATATGATAAGTATTATTTACATTCTTTACATTATCATACATTTGAGCACCAACTCATTGTGAGGCTACAACCTCTGTTTTACAAGCTGCAACTTGCTGAGAGCACCAACTCTATGTTTTTCTCTAGCACCCACTAGAAGGAAGCACCAACTCCCTGGTTTCTCTAGCTCCAACTAGAAGGAAGCACCAACTCCCTGGTTTCTCTAGCACCAACTAGAAGGAAGCAACAACTCCCTGTGTTCAAGCCACCACTTGAACCTATGAGGACACCAGTCCTCCCTAGCACCTCCCAACCTCCCTGGATTATGAATATGAAATACTGAAACCTATTACAGTGATATAGTGTTCAATAATAGCTTACCATTCTCATCACTGTTCTGCAAGATTTTGCTACTCAGACTTCCTCGCTATCTTCCATCATGCATCCGCTGCCCATTCTGTTCTTCTTCTTTTATGCTCTGTGCGCCATGTCCATTCGCTGCACAATTCTTCTTTTGTTCTTTTCAACTGCTACACTCTAATCCTTCTTCATGCATGAATCACCTTCATCAACATCCATAGCAATCCCAGCAACAACAAAAACCACATCTCTTCTCTGTACTGTGTATTTATAGCTTTTGTGCACCTTGTGCATGCAATGCGCGCTATACCTCTGCATACTCACACCGCGTCGATATCTTCCACAACTCAAGTGCTCTGTCTGATCATCATCATGACTCTTCATCTTCTCTGTCCATTTTTACACTCGTTCAGCATCACTGTATGTTATGATGAGAATCCTCAGCCTCTCTGGCAGTTGAGACTCTTTGTCTTCTCTGTCACAGTCGAGATCACCTTCTTTGTTCCAGTTACAAGCTTCAATGCTCATCTTGAAGATTCCTAGAGACTCTTCATCTCCTCTGTCAATCACCATGAAGTGTCTTTGAGTCCTCTGGTAGAAACCATCAATGGTTTCTGGAAGTTACACTGTGGCGTGCAACAGTAGCCCTCTGATTATGCTTAGATTCACCTGAATCATTGGATTAACTCTAATGGGTTCTTGTGTTATTTACCCGTTTCACACTTTCGAAATTTGGAGATTCTGTGACGAGACATCTTGAGTCTCCGTGTCATGAGTTCTAAAACTCTGAAACCGATCTTTTCTACGCTAGCTCCTTCCTTTATATGACCATGGCTATGACCAAGCACTTATGCATAAAGCGCTTTCACGATTTCACATTTCATGAATCTGGAGATGAGGCATATCGACTCTCCAAGTGGTGATCCCCGAAACATCAAAAAGGAGCTGAGATGAGCTGACTCATTCCCTTCTCGTGACCACCGACGGTGACCATAGGCTGTGCCAAAAGGCGCTTTATATTTTGCAAGTTAATCGACGGTTGAAATCTCCATAGATCCGACGGTCTAGATCTTATCGCGATCTCGGATCTCGCGAGTTTCCACACCAGGCTCCATTGACTCCAAGTCAACGACTTATCCTATGAATCAACGATCCAGATTTGATCTTAATTCAATGGCTCAGATCATATCGCGATTTCGCCTCTCGCGAGTTTGGTGGTTATGTTTCTTGCCTCTCCAAGTTGCAATAGGTGAAGCTCCGAGATGGAGTCGGATCAACGGTTCAGATCACACCTTGATCTGACGGCTACGATTAAATCGCGATTTTTCATATCGCGAGTTCAATGGTTATGTTTCTTTCCTTTGCAAGTCGCGAGTCGCAAAACTCCGAAATGGAGTCGTAGATCAACAGTCCACGTCTTTTGGTGTATTGACAGTCGGGATATTTTTGTGAGTTCGTATCTCGCGATTCCTGTGATGGAGGTTCTCGTCACTCCGAGTCCCGATACGCGAAGCTCCGAGATGGAGCTTAGATCAACGGTCCATAACCCTTGGTGATATGACGGTCCAGATCTTATCGTGAGTTCACCACTTCGCGATTTCATAGCTTCATGATTTCTTCCACCTTCGCGATTTCGCTGCTTCGCAATTTTGTCCACCTTGTGATTTCATCACTTTGCGATTTCGCTATTCTTGCCATCGTTGTTCTTTGCCATCACTGATCTTTGCCATCACTATTCTTGCCATCGCTGTTCTTTGCCATCGCTGATCTTTTCCATCGTTGTTCTTGCCATCATTGTTATTTCCATCAATGACAAGCTTGCTCCCAACTGTAAACCTTCGAACAGTCTAGAGACCAAATCAGAGGGGAGAGGAGTGATAAAATATTTTTTTTATTATCAGAACAAAGAGAAGTGAAGAAATGCATTTTTATGGGTGGAGGAACCATTGATAATTGTCTTTAAATCAGGTTGATCAATGGGGCTACAAAAGTTTAGTGATTGGTTGAGAAATCACAAATGAACTAAGAGGGGAGGGAATTGAGATAATGTTGGGAAGTGAAAGGATTCCCTTGTGTTGTGTATGAAAACAGTTGAAGCTCTTTGTGGCAAGAACCCCCTTACTTAGTGAATTGAAGACTTGGCTTGATATGTTCCTGTAGGTGTAGGAGAATGACCTCCATCCTTTATCTTTTTCTGATTAGAAAGAATTTCCCCTCATAGAATCATACTCTAGTTAGGGTGTAGCCAACTATAGAGATAATTGGTGCAGTTGTGCCTATGGTTGGGTGGAAAGTAGCACACCCTTCAACAGTTGCGAGAAATTTATAAATTTTAGATAAGTTTTTTTTGTTCCTTGTAATGCCATGACAAGTTTATTAAATATTATGGAATTCATGTGCTATTTATTTGAATATTTTGTCATCTTATTCAAATAGTGTAATTTCACTCTAATTATTTGGTTGACTATGAAATTTGAAATAAGATCTGGGAAAACATATTTGGTTGTTGGTCTTCTATCTATATTTGTTTTGAAAGGGAGGATGTTAGTAATTTTTTGTTACTCTAAGCATGAGAAAAGTGTTGGCTGGTCATTGATAGTAATTTATGTGAAAAAATCCCTAAGTTATTAGTAAAGGACTGAGCCACTAAATCCCTCATAGAACAACTTGGCAATAAGGAATGCAATTGTTGATATAAACTTGAATAGTCAGCTGGCCTTGGCCACTCCGTTGTCTTGGAAAATATGCTAGGCTTCAAAATTATAGAGAAGTTCAGATCTATGTTTGGACTTAAGAGAATAAGCCAAAAGTTGAAGAGAGGAAAATTATTTTAAAATAAATAATAAAAAAAGAATGAGAAATGAAAATTCAAGTCCTTAATTGGACATAAAATGAAATTTTGAATTTAATGCATTGTGATTAATTAAGTTTCATTAGGATTTGGCAAGAAAGGATTTTTTACCACAAATTACCCAATAGATTTATGTCCAAAGGGGAAAGATTTGGAAACAGTAACTATTCCTTGAAAGTAGAAAAGAAATGTATGAAAATAGAAGAATAGTAATTTCTGGTAAAACCATAATTTTACCATGGAGAACTTTACCTACAAGAAATGAAATATTCTTGAAAAGAATTTAAAAAAATAAATTGCATGAATTTATATGTTTTGTGAACAAATTTGGATGAATAGTAAAGATTGGTAAACCTTGGTAAATTCCAAAGTTATGAGTTAAATGTTTTAATAATTGGAATAATGAGTTGAGAAAGACATATATTAAAAATTATGATTTGTTGCCTGTGTGTAAGAATTGAGAATCTTGAAATTTCCCCCTCTTCTATGAAAAGGATTAAACCATGCCAAGTTTCCTAGTTTAAAAAAAAATTATTCTCTACACATGTCATTCTGCACTCCTGAAAGAGTTATTCCTAAGGTATTTTTATTTATTAGCATTTTAAGGCATGGAAATTTAAACTCCCTTTTCTTTCTCAATGTAATATATATATATATATATATATATATATATATATATATATATATATATATATATATAATTAGCAAAAATCCATTTTTTCGTAGTTTGGTTGTCAGATAAACAGATGTGCACTCACGTTTGGAGTCCAATGAGCTAGGGGTGCGATGTCTTGAGCGTTATAAGGTTATACATATATTTAATAATATTAAAAATTATATTTTTCGGAGTTTGATCGTCGGACAAACGAGATGGGAACTCACGTTTGGAGTCCAAAGAGCTCAGGTGTGATGGTTTGAGTGTTATAAAGTTATATAAATATTTTATAATATTAAACACCTCCCCTTTCATATATTTTTTTTGTCAGAGATAAGAGAAGGGAATGAAGATTCAGAGTCTGAGATCCCAAGGTACTCTAATGTTAATTATTATAATATTAATCATAAATATCAAGTCCCATTCGTAGTTTTGAATTTTTTTTGTTGGAGAAATGAGAAAGGAGCACACAAATTGAGTGTAAAATATCGGGGTCAGAGAGCCTGAAATATTTTAATATTAAAAAATTAGTATTTGACTCCCTCCAATGGATTATGTAAGATTAATATGTTGCATGGTACGTTTGAGATCTGAAATTCTGATTAATGAATTAAATTNTATATATATATATATATATATATATATATATATATATATATATTAAAATTACATGATAATTTTGGGATGTCGGGATGACGAGCTTTGGGGGTGATCCAGGGGATCAAATTTTTCTCAAAATTCAAAGTTCTCGGAATCGCTTCAAATCGAACAGGTGCATAGGCCTCATTGTCATGAACCCAACGCAACTCGTTCGGGTTCAAACAGACATCCAATGAGTGAGATATCGCGTTCTGTTCAAATCGTCAAACAGGCAAAAAAAAAATCTGACTGTACAGTCCGTACGGATGCTGACGTGGCAGGGTCGTACGATGACGTGGTAGTGTCGTACGCTGATGTGGCAGGGCTGAGTTGACGGACAATTGGCAGTTAAGTGGATGAATTAACATCTGACATGTGGAATCTTGGTGGCGAATGGATTGGTGACACGTGGCCCAAGCAAGGGCCGCCACGTGTCACCTGGGCATTGGATAAAACTTGTGTAGTCGGCAGGACTCGACCCCGCAACCTCCGGGTAGGGGAAGAGCTTTGGAAAGGGCCACCCAACCGGCGCGCACACCATTGTTTCTTAACATATGTATGTTTTTAAATTTATTTGAATTGCATTTGTTTTGATTTGGGGCGCGGTCCGGGCCGGGTCTAAGCCCCGGCCCCCGGTCACATATAACCACCATATAACCACCACCACGCGCATTTTTCAAATGAATTCAGAGCCCGCATGCCTGGACACTTGGCGCGTTACCATAAGTTGTAAACCTTGGCCCCTTTTGTGTGCACGCGCGGTCATATGACCCATATGCCCAACGGTTTGTTGGTTAGGGGCTAGGTTCCCTAACTGTCCTACAGTTTGCACGATTTTCAGTTATGCACCTGGTGCTAGGTTTTAGCATGAAAATGAGCGTGTGTGCTAGGTTGGACACACAGAGGTGCATTTTGGCGATCCAGAGATAACAAGTTTGAAGGGGAACTTCTAGGAAGCCTATCTTCTTCATTTTTTGGCCAAATTAGGTGCTGAAAAAGCCCAACTAGGGGTTTTTGGACGTTCTAAAGCCATTGGAGCCATCTATTTGGAATTTTGAGCATTGTAAATCACATATTTGATCACTTTTAGAAAATAATATAAAAGATCCATTGGAAAATGGATCAGGAGATGTAGCCCAAGAGAGGGGTGAACTCTATCATTTGTTGTGTTATGTGTTTACTGTTCACTATTATTTGTTGCTTATGATCTGCATCTTGAATGTGTAATTTCTATATAAATTTTTGTTTTCAAAATTGATCCATTTTCATAAGAACACTTGAATTAAAACTTGCAAATATTTTCAAGAATACAAGCCTTTATCATTTTCAGATCAGGAGGTCTGAGTGTAAGGGTTCTCCTGGGAAATTATGAGCTAGGGGCATGGCATGTGATTTATATGTTAAATGAGGATTATAAACCTAAGTGTATTATAGTTTAATTAGTTATATTATATTACAATACAATTATGTTATAATATAATTAATTAAATTATAAGATACTCATTATAATAGTGGTATTTAAATTAATACCAAAAACCCTTTTTAGGATGTGGAATTCCCAAGGTAAAAGGAAGAGTAATTTCTCAATGTTACCAGACTAGTAAATTCAATTAAGTCAAAATGGAATAATGCTTGGGATTTTAAATTAAATAAGTGTTAATTAACAATAATAAGGATTCAAACAAATAAGATATTAAAAAGTGGGATTTTTATGTATTATGGAATAATTAATCCGATAAGATTATTAAGAATGGATAGTTGTTAGTACATGGTATATACATTGTAATATACCCTTCTAGTTTTGTCTTTTTAATTGTTGATGTAAATAATTTTTTGTATATATAAGAAGTATATTTTACAAAAAAAAGACTTATTACATGGTAGGAAGGCTAGTTGGCAGGAATAGGAAGCCTATGCCTCCTCTTACTAATGGTACTTATGTCACATGTCATCATACAACCCTTTTATCATGCATACAATTATTTTGAAAATGTTTTCTTATCTATGCACATATCTAGAGACAACATATCAAGTAAAACTATCTTATAGTCATGTATAAACAATAAGAAATGTCATATACATTTCAATCATACATAACTCGACCCATCCTATGTATACATATCTTGACTCAATTTGGAGTCCATATACACCTATGGTTCTTCCTTTCATACTTGAAAAACCATTAGTAGCATCATATAACATAATAGATTTCATCATGTAACCAAGTGCTCATTTTCAATATTCCATAGCATCATAAGAATAAAACATAAAATATACATGTCCAAATCAAGAAATAATCACATCAAATTAGATCAAATGTGTATATCAGATCATTCATAAATGTGTCTATCTACCAACCATGCCATTATTATAACTAGAATGACCTCAAGTAATAACATTATATCAGTGAAATAAAGTCAAAGAAAATGAGGGCACTACATAAACCCCCTTTTTAAGAAACTTCAACCAAAAGTTCTAAAATAAATAAGGAAACTGATGATGCATATCAATCATGTCCTCCCAACTAGATGAATTGGGACTATAAATATACCACTAGACCTTTACTTGATCAACTGAAAGATGTTGTATATATTGAGTTTATTGATCCAATTTTTGGATTGGTTTGTCCTTCAAGGACCCCCCATATTGTAATGTCCCTTAGTTTACAAATTTAAACATTTAATTTCTTGCTAGTTTATGTCAAAAAATTGTTATTTTGAAAGTTATTGGAAAAGACTTATGTGGAGCTAGGTCATCAGAAACATTGATGATGAATATTTTTGTAACCTTTATTTTTATTTATTTAATTAAAACTAGACAAACTAATTAGGGAATGGTTGCCACACTACCATGGTGTTACAAGGAAATCTCTCTATGCCTATGGGAAAACCACAACAGATAGAACAAAGCCCATAAATCAACTCTAATCTCAAGTATGCTATATAAATGAAATGATAACAAGAGAAGGCTAGAATCCTTCCTCGTCCAGATGTCCGAAGAAGACCACCATTGATCACATGACCCAAATATTTATACCTGCAACTTGTCCTCAACAACCAATATACGCAAGCATGTGGTAATGATATATATTGTTATCATATAAATTAGCACAGTCCATTAACATAGATAACAAATACACCCATGGAAAGCAATACAAATATTTGCAAGATATCAATTGGACAAGAAAAGAGTATTTCTATTAATGTAATCAACAAAAGTACATAGGTGAAAAACTTCTGTAATTGCACATATCGAAACTGAGAAACTAAGTCCCTCTAGGTGGGCCTCCACCACTTCAATCATGCACAAAGAAAATCTCACATGTAGGATTCAATGAAGTTTTCCATCACAAGATAGGAATATCTTGGGGGATGAACACAAGAAGTTCATACTTTCAAGGACAAAGGGATGCAAAATCAATTGAGGTGAAATTTATCCAGATTATATTTGGTCTCAATCTGATGATGATATCTCAAGGCTTGCACATGGCTCAATTTATAGCCTCCAAATGCAATTGAAGAGACAAGTCAGAGCGTTTCCAGTATATGGAAGGTCAAGGATCATGGATCTCATGACATGGCATGGAAACCCGACGCATTGTTTTATTTTTTGAGCTCCAAAGTTGATGTATGTGGGCTATAATGGAGCAGTCTACATAGATACACAATCTATTTAACTGGTACATCGTGTATATGGATAAAAGTGAGTATTTTTATCTTTGTAGTGAACAAAAAAGGGAAAATGAATTCTGCGGAGGGAAATGGAAGCCCATCAAATCAAGATGCATGGAGTGTGGAAAAATATGCTATAACACTTAGCTGAGCAGAGTTTGAGCACATAAATCGAGGAGGGTTTATGTAGTGGAAGATTACAATGAGCATAGTTTGAGCACAGAAAACGAGGAGGGTTTTCTCTGCAGTGGTTTTGTAAGTATTTTGGTATTTTCTTTTATTTAATAAAGGGTTGTTTTCCCTGGTATAGGAGCCCATTTTTTTGAAATTGCATTGAATAAAGAACAAGCAATTTGGGCATAAAATTTTGTGTACTTTGTATGGTCTAATTGTTGGTGTTTTATTTTACATTGTGCTAAGTTGTTAGACATCTTAGTGTCTTTATGTTCACATTTCATATACTGTAATTCCTTTTTATATTGTTGAGAAACTAGACCAAACCTAAGTTGTATTCAAAATCTAACAAGAAGCACATTTCACATTGATTTTGTTGAAATCCACATAATACATAATACATATTACATTATAAAAAAACAAAATTTTATGATGTCACTTTGCACCACCATAAACAATTGTAATTTAATTCACCATAATGGGTAGTAATATTAATATTAATCATTTGGATGGATTTCACAATCCAACATGTGAAATATACCTTAGGTATTTGTCAAAATGACCATTCTCATGATATTAAATACCCCATTTAGAACTCACCATATCATGTGATGCTCACAATAGTGATGAAGTGGGATCAAAACTAAAGAAATGAATCATGTATCATGAACATCATCTTTGAGTCTTTCCCTTGGTAAATAGGAATTCTTGGGAGGTTATCCATCCCAAGACTCCTCTGGATCAAGCATAGTTAACATGGAGTTTTTCTTCACAATCAATCCCACTTAGCTTTTTATTCAAGCCAACTATTCAATTGATCATTATATTGAATATCCCACTTATCACTCATTGCATTAAGTGATGCTCAAAAAGGTGAAGAAGTGGGATTGAAACTAGTGAAATGAATCCTATAGCATCAACATCACCTCTAAGGATTGCACCTAGTAACTAAGACTTCTCAAGAGGTCACCATTAGATACTCCTCTGACACAAATGAACTTAACTATGGATTTTTTCTTCGTATTCAACCCATCTTAGCTTGCTACCCCATTTGAAAAACCTAGTAAATATGATGTCTTATGAACTATTCAATTAAAGATCCCTTAACTCTTTATTTAATAATTTAGGGGGATTTCTCAATCCAACATATGAAATACCATTTTTTGTATTCTTTGTGTACAATAAATTATTACTACATGGACAACATAGTTACCTACTTGACAACAACCCTCTAGAGTTATAATGTTTTTAGAGGTCACATTTAGAGGTTACTTTTACCCTCGTTTCAAAAACTAGTGCTACTAGTAGAACCATTTATTTTTGGAGTTAAAATTACAACACTTTTCAACCATGATCTATAATGTTGCTAACAAAAACCTTAAAATCAACCCCTAAACCAAAATTCAATGCTACTAGTATCACTCCCTTTTGTGGGGATGGTTAAAAGTATAACTTTTTTGAAATCATGGCATTTACAATTAGTACCATTGCAACTATAATACTAAAATTGACCCTTGAATAAACAATTAGTGCTACCAATAACACCCTTTATGGGGAGGGTGTTAAAGTTGCAAATTTTTGAAACATGATAAAACAAATTGAGGAACATTTAACACATCAGAGCATTTATACATGCATCAATGAATCTCATTTGTTTATCTAGGCTATAGATCAAGAGATCTAAATACATCTCAAGTTACAATATCTAATTCATAGCTATCTCATGTGTATGAGTTATCCATCAACATCAAGATGATAAACAATATTTACAACACTCCTCCTTAATGTTTATCATGTAACAAGAGAATAATGGGCTATGTATTTACCCAAAACATAAGCACATTTTAATTCATGTTTAGATCTTCATAGCCCAAACATAGAGATATCAACTACTACATCATATACAAAGACTCTTCCCATGAAGAGAACTATATTGCGGATAGGAGGACAACACAAGAATATAAAGGTGCATAAGGGTGTCTCTGAATTTACAATCACAGAGGATGATGTAGAGATGGTCACATAAAAGGTGCAGGATCGTGCAACAGAGTTGTGGGACAATGCTGAAAAGAAAATGGAAGTGATAATGAATAATTTGGAAGAGGTTAAAGACACATTGGAACAACTACAACTTACTACTGCATAGTAGAAGGAATAGGTACCTCAAAAGCAGTTTGCTTGGGATAAGATAGTTCCATCATGGGAGACGGTCAAGATTGTAGCATTGGGGAATGAAAACATTTGTATCACTCAGGACATGTTGCATATTGATGAGGAGACACTGTAGAAGTAGTTGAAAGAAATAGATCACTTGGACTAGGCACTGCCTAAGGTCCCAACAAAAGCATTGTATAAACTGCAAGTTAGTGTCACACATGGATTCAATCAAGGGCTTGCATAGGTGCGACATATTTAAAATTGATCAAACAAGTAAATGACACATTGAAGCCAACAATCAAACAAGTACAAGTTGAAATGGATGAAGCAAAGTAGCACACTGACTGGATAGAGCAGTGCATATAAGAAGTGTTTAATATGATTCCTGTCAGCGCAGAGGAAGGAAATATACAAACAGAAGAGAAGATTGAGAAAATAGCATAGACAATGGAGAACTATAGAAGCCACATCACAGAGTTGATGGCACTCCTACAACCAAGCACTCCACCAGAGATCATATCAAAAAGGGTGTAGGAGGTGACATATCATAAGGAGAACATTGTGTAGAGCTTCCAGGAAATAATAGATTTATATGACATAAGCGCACAGTTATGGATGAGTCTATAGGAGGATGACAGATTGCGGGACTTAGAAAATAAAGAAGAAGGATTAAACACTACAGTGCATGAATTGAAGAAAAAAAATAAGATGGTGACCATTCAAGATAGGTTGAGAAGTGTGAAGGACTTGAAGAACCTGCAGGCAGAGCTGAAGAGCATACAGGAAGAGAAACAGTCGAGGCAAGCTCAGTTGGAGCCACTATAAGAGAGAGCAGAGAAAATACTCACTGATATTGATACACCCAAGGGGGATATTGGGAAAATTAGCTTGGAGACTAAATAATTTATGATGGATCACATCATTGCGTAGGATGTGGAGTATGTAGCTGAGAGGACCACACAAGAAAAAACTCGACTTGAATAAATTTCAAGAAGATTCAAGGAGTTGGAGAAGTCAGTAAAGGATGCAAAGACCACCTGAGTGGCTCGAGATGAGCCATAGGTAAGTGTTGGGGGCCTATTCGCACAAGACATTTTGGGGAACAATGCAACAGTTAAGGAAGAAGTTGAGAAAGGGACCAGAAAATGAGCGTACACCAAAGAATAAGGAAAAGAAGTGCGAGGAAGCGGAACGTCAAAGGAAAATAAGAAGGACACAGATCAATTATGCACAGGAAGTTGGAATGTGGAAAAACCTAATCCACATAGGGTTATGGTTTTGGTCATTGATGTAATGGGTTTTAACCCTCTTTTGTAGTATAAATATGTATTGTAAGATCTTAGGAGATCATCATTAGATCAATATTTTTGGTATCAAGCCTTGGATGAATTTTGAGTTGTTATTTTTTGGTGGAGAGTTGTGGAGCTATTATTGAGTCATTTTTGGAGACATAGTTATGGATTGCAACTGAGGGTCATGTAACAAGTTGTAGATCTTGGTGTGAGACTGGTCAGCCTCACCTATACTTGTGCATTTCAGATGCACCTCTGATGTAATGAGCGCAACATAATGACTTGATGAATAAGATTAAAGAATCAAATAATGAAAGATATTTATGGACGTAGCCCAGGGGGGGTGAACCATGGTAAAAACCAGTGTCTTTGTGCAGAATGTCTCTTTTAGGTGTTGCAATGGTTTATGATGAATGGATGAATGAATATAGTAGTAGTAAAATGTAGTGCGCACTAGATTAGTATGATATTTCCTGTTGAATGTATGTTAATGAATGAATATGGTTATAGAATGGTAGATCGTATGAGTGTTGAAGTAGAAACTGTGTCTAACATCCCCATGAGAAACATCCCTTCCAAGACTGTAGACATCTGGGTCATGCAGTTACCCATAAGCCATCTTGGGTGAGACTGCATTGTGCACTATGTGCGTAGTGTCATCTTCTGGTATCTAGAAGGGATGATGGTTTGCATGGTTTTGTTGGAATCATAAAGGTAGAACCTAGGTCATCCCATACATCCAACACATATTTAAACTGTGTGGTCCTTGAAAAACATCTCTTCTTCTATTTGGCTTCGTGAATTTACAATGCGTTATATCCTTCTTCCCATTAAAATATGTGATTACAATCATAATACCTATGAAATTTTATACTTAGACCTAGTTGGGAACTAACCATATGTTTGCATTGAAAACTCCTACACATATTGAACAACAAATATCCTATACCTATACCTATACCTAGATGGAACAACCATGGTGTTTGCCAAGTTCTCTAGGAAAATATTTCATATGTGAGGTTTATCTATGTTAATATTTAACATCTTCCATTATGGTGATACAACAATGATCCAATAATAATGGAAAATTTTAGAGAATGTGTTGTTTCCACTACTAAGAAAACCTACTAGATTCATGAGTTTTAGAATTCACTCTTTTTTTCCCATTTTTTTTCTTTTTTTTTTTACCTCAAAACTTATGGGATAAGTTATTAAACATGAAAATAAAAAATCATTAAAACTATACTGGAATTTATCTAATTTTTTGTCTTTTTGTCTCCATACACTTACTACATTTCTTGAATTCTTTCCTACCTTTTCTTCACTTTTTCTCCTCGTCATGATCCTTTTTTTTCATGGGAAACACTTACACAATCAAATGATTGTGGCTCTCTTTATGGACGGATTCCTCCTAGGACTTCTCATGTTTTGTATTATTCATATTCCTGGATCAATAATATCTTCCCTTCAAAAGAACGTTGTCCATACATATTCTCCCCATGTATCGAAGACTCTTTCCTTATCTTCGATATTCATCAATTTTAGTCTACATGTACACTTGCAACCCCCATATCTATCACAATGTTTTATTATGCAAGTTGATGCCACATATTCTCTATGCCTGAGAAGGATTCACATTAAATGACTACATGAGCTATTGTACTACAACAATAATGGGGTTACAACATGCCCTACGTTGGGTCTTTCGAAATAATTTGACTTGGACCATGACTCCAAGGTGTCAGGTACAACTAATCATGCTCCCCATACTCTTCACAAAGCAAAATATGCACAATTTATGATCCAAAATTTAAACTAGGACATTTACAAATTATCCTCACCATGCATCACTTCTGCTTTACCTCTTCATCTAGAGTTTACCTTATTTTTCGTTCACCTTTTCATCTAGAATCTATTAATTTTCTTTACAATTATGCCTTCATATTTGGTGTCTATGGACAATATTTGTTTTGCATTCAATGTTCCTTTTTAGAGTAGATAATTCTAACAATGAATCCATACTAAGCTAGTTGGGCTCAATATCTACAATTTTTCCATGGAACATAACATAAATTCATCACAATAAAATATTTGCCCACTTCCATGAAGACAGAATTCCTCTCACATATATTCATACTCTTTCATGATATCATCATGAACATTTTCACATGCCTTCTCCTACAACTTCAAACCCAGATATTTGATTTAATATAGGGTTTCCATATTCTTCACTAAGTTTGATGATCATATTCAAGTCTCTCACTACTTTACATAATCAAATATTGTCATTTAGATCTATCCTAAGTTGACTAATAGTAGTTTGGATTTCTCTAGTACCCAATCTTTCAGTTGACAACAACAATAAATGAAAATTCCCTCTTTAATCTATGCATTAAGAATAAAAAATATAATTCCACTACAACCTATCCCAATGTCCATAGCTACAAGAGTGTTTCAGCTCATCTATCTTGAGTTATGCACACTTTAATTCAATTATTGTGTCCTTCTATACCTAGACCTATGCAATACTAGAAATGGTGACTTTTGACTTTTATTAGATACAAGAGTGCAATGACCTATAAGCACTCTTCTCCAAGCAGTTGATTCTTCATAGAAGTTCTCTTATATCAGATCCATGATTATGTGGTCTTCATATAGGTAGTGTAACATATCTACAGATAAAAAATATTACACAAATACTCTAAAAAATTCACATGAAACAACTTCAACAACAAAAATGCATCTAAATGCACACAAATTTGTGAATATGATTCACTACAATCATTAAAATCTTTCTAGATTTAAATTTGATAAATATATTTAGCTTTAGATTCTACACATAGAAACAAAATCAAATTTACCCTACTCTCTCTAACGTACTTGTACTGTTATGTAGGATTACATCCTCAAAGATCCATGATCCATGCCCTTTCCTAAGATATTCAAGCCTTCCCTTTCTCTAATGATACAAATTTTGAGGAACATAGGAGAGTGAGGTATAACAAAAACAAAATGTGCACACACAAATTGCTATGTAAAATTCTTTTAACACATCCAGGGTATTTATACATGTGCATCAATTAATCTTGTCAGATTATTAGGGTCCTAACCCGCACATAGGTAGAACAATATATTCAGATTTAATAAAGGTCAATATTAATAAGGCCTTTCAATAAAATAGAATAAGGCGGATGTAAGAAGACCTAATAGAAACTTCCACTTCTAGAAGGATCTTCCTCTAGATGCTTCTTTTTAGTATAAATAGGAGTCGAGGGTATGAGAACCCTAGCTTGGATATTATTGTAATCGAGCTTTTCTCAACTGGAGGTTGCCCCCTCGAAGAGGCCCGTGAACATTGCTTTCAGATTCAAAGTGTTATTTCTTTTGTTATTCTTATATCATTTCAGTGTTATTGTGGTGAATGTTCTAGTTATATTGTTGTTATTCTACCATTACTAGCATTTTATTCTATTCTGCATACATTTTATATCTGGTATATTACAAGTGGTATCAGAGCACTTTCCTTGGCAGAAAGTGTGGGTTAAATTCTTTTTTAGGGTAGAGATGTATTCCGGTGTATTTAAGCCATAGAGATATGTCGTTACGTGCATAAATCCGCGGTTGAGGGATTCATACACACAGGAAATACAAGTGGTACTTAAGTGCACATCTGTTGGCCACCCTTGTAACCCCTGTTGGTACCCCTTCGAGTGGTAGCGCATCAGAAAAAACCTGTGTATGGATCGACCTAGATTACCTGAAGCCCTCTTTAGATAAACCGATCGGTTTCCTGACTACTATAGTGTCACCGAGAACAACACTCGGGAAGATACTCTCTAGTACCTAGGTAGTCGGGTAGTATGGCTAAGGGTATGGTCTATCCTCCTTAGTTAGTGCCCTGAGATATTGGGTCGAGTAATACTGTTGGACCTCGCACGTATATCAGAGAGCTATAGCACAGAGCAAACCCTTGTCTATAGAACCCTTGAATACCTAACCCTTGGGGAAAGAAACATAAACAAATTAAAATAGACAAGATCTATTGTCGTGCAACTATGTTCGGGTTGCCAAGTAAATACACATTTTTTTCTGGTTAAGCATTTGAGAATTTCCTCTCTACAATATTCTTTAGATCGGAGTATAACTCTGTAAAAAAAAAAAAGTCTGGAAATTTTTTCACCATTATTTCAGACCTATTCCATTGGATTCATCTCTTTGCCCTTATCACATTCATCCATATCATTTTTTCGAAAAAAAAAATTTACCCTGCCCACCCCTTTTCAGTTCCCCCATCCTCATGGCCCATACTCATAGCCAAGACTTGGAATCTCGCTTCAACACCTCGCAATATGGTCTCATTGAGACCCAACAAGAAGTGAAACAACTCAGTTCCAATGTCGCCACCATCAATACAACCATGTAGTCCTTAATGGGTTAAATCAAACAAGAGCTCACCACCCAACTTGAATCAGTCTTTTCGGCACTTTGCACCAAACTGCATATCCCTACAGATAACCCTTCCTCTTCCTCAACCCCACATACTGAAGGTGACCATTCCTCTTATTCCCATACCTTGCAGAACCATCACTTTCAACGTGACCTATGCCTTCCACGGGTTGATGTGACCAAATTTGATGGTTCAGACCCCACTGGTTGGGTAATCCAAATGGAACATTACTTCTCTTTATACATCATTACAGATGACTTGGCCAAACTCTGTTATGGTGTTCTCCATCTAGATCAAGAACGTTGGCAATGGTGGCAATGGAGAAAAAATTCTCGTCAAGGGTATATTGCTTGGACACAATTTGTGGTAGAGCTTTATGAACGCTTTGACACTGACACCAACCATTTGGGCCATTTGAAAAATCTGAAACAATTAGGAACAGTGGAAGACTTTATAGATGCCTTTGAGTGCCTAGCTTTTAGAATAGAGGGCATGTCTGATGCCTTTTTCCGAGAGTGTTTTATCAGCGGACTCAAGGATGAAATTCGAGCCCATGTCCTCATGGCTCGGCTTGAGAGTTGGGTGGAGGCTACCAAAAGAGATAAAGAAGCACAACAGTTTGTATCTTCTCAAAACTTCAAACCCTCCTTCATCCCTAGCACTAAACCAGTAAATCCCACTACTCCCTTTGCTCCACTAAAGATCCAAAAATTGACCCGGGCTGAAATGGATGAACGCCAACTCAAAGGCCTTTGTTATAACTGTGATGAAAAATATTTCTCGGGCCACAAGTGTAAAGAACAAAAGATTTTTATGGCCATCTCCGAGGAGATTTCAGAAGAAGATGAAGAAACTCCCTCTATGTCTAAATCACCTGAATCCACTGACATAACCCCTCCCTCAAACCCTCCCGAAGTAGAACCAGTCATTTCCCTCAATTCTCTCACTGGCTTCTTTGCTCCCGAAACCCTCAAGATAATTGGTTACATCAAGCATCAGAAGGTCATCATTCTGGTTGATAGTGGCAACACCCATAATTTTATTCATTGCTGCATTGCCCAAGAAACTCATTGCTACATCCATGTCGTCAATAATTTCCAAATCATGATTGCCAATAGTGGTTCCATGAAATGTGGAGGGCGTTGTGAAAATGTGCACCTCCAAATTGGTGACTACCACCTGAAATGCCATATGTTTGCTATCGACATGGGAGGCTATGACATTGTGCTGGGTGCAGACTAGATAAGTACTTTGGGTCCCATTCTCATGTATTTTAAATATTTAACCATGAAATTTGACCAGGAGGGCCACCAATATAAGTTCCAAGGCATCACCATCGGTTCACCTAAGATCATTAGTTCCCATAGCATGGAAAAGCTGCTCAAAAAGGGTCGTTCTGGTGTTATCGCCCAACTCCATGCCATACAAGCAACAAAGACACCCTCCATACCGCAAGACCTCTAAGCCATCCTTTCTAAACATTAATTGGTCTTTTCCACTCCCCAAGGCCTCCCTCCTTCTCACGGTGTTCATGATCATTCCATTCCCCTTGTACCAGGAAGCCTTCCTCCCAATATCCGTCTGTATCGTCACCCCTTTTCCCAAAAAAATGAAATTGAGAAAATGGTCTAGGAACTCCTTAATGCAGTTGTTATCTGCCCTAGTATGAGCCCCTATTCGTCTCCTATGGTCATGGTCATGAAGAAAGAAGGTTCTTGGAGAATGTGTCCTAACTTTCGTGCCCTCAACAAACTTACCATCAAAGACAAATTCCCCATTCCTGTCATTGATGACCTCCTGGATGAATTAAGTGGCGCCCAATTCTTCACTAAACTGGATCTTCGTTCGGGCTACCACCAGATACGTATGAAAGAGGAAAATATTCCCAAGATTTCCTTTAGAACTCATGAGGGCCACTATGAGTTTTTGGTCATGCCCTTTGGCTTGTGTAATTCCCCCTCCACCTTCCAAAGCCTCATGAATCATGTCTTCCATCCTTTTCTCCACCATTTTGTCTTAGTTTTCTTTGATGATATCCTCATCTATAGAAAAACCTGGACATACCATCTTTCTCATGTGGATCGAGTTCTCCATCTACTCTCTCAGCACCAACTTTTCCTGAAATAGTCTAAATGTGCTTTTGGTGCCTCAGAAGTAGAATACTTGGGTCATCTGGTTGGCAAAGATGGCATCAGGGTGGATCTTAAAAAGATTGAAGCTATGCAAGACTGGCCTCACCCAAAGACTCTTAAGATCTTACGTGGATTTCTAGGCTTAACAAGGTACTATCACAAGTTTGTTAAGAATTATGGGAAGATTGCAGCACCTCTCACTGCTCTCCTAAAAAAGAACTCTTTCACTTGGACTCCAGCCACTACTCAATCTTTTCAAACCTTGAAGATGGCCATGTGCACCATTTCAGTCCTCGCCCTTCCCAATTTCACAAAGAACTTTGTGTTGGAATGTGATGCCTTAGGGAAAGGAATTGGTGTTGTCCTTATGCAAGAGGGTCGACCTTTGGCCTTTACCAGCAAGAAACTATCTAAAAGAAATTTGGGCAAATCCATATATAAAAAGGAAATGTTGGCTATTCTGCATGCCATGTATCTGTGGCATCCTTATCTATTGGGGCAACGATTCCAAATTAAGACAGACCATCAAAGCCTTAAGTATTTTCTGGAACAACACATTTCCTCCCCAGAACAACAAAAATGGGTGACTAAACTCTTTGGATATGATTATGAGATCATTTATAAGAAAGGCAAAGACAATGTGGTTGTGGATGCACTTTCCCGCAAATATGAAGATGAAGGATCCATATTTTCTCTTTCATTCATTGTACCAGATTGGCTCCATGTCGTTCACCAGGAATGGCTACAAGATCCCAAAAGTTCGCAGTTGATCCAACAATTGCAGTCCAATGCTCCAACTTTCCCAAGGTACTCTTGGCTCCATGAGGAACTTTGATACAAAGGCCATTTTTATTTAAGTAAACAATCAAAGCTTAAATCCACAGTACTTTCTGAGCTTCATGATACACCCACAGCAGGGCACTCCGAGTTCACCAAAACCTATGACAGGGTCAAACGTTCCTTTTTCTGGGATGGTATGAAACAGGACATTCGTAATTTTGTAGTTGAATGTGACGTGTGTCAATGCAACAAGGGAGAAACAATCAAATCTCTAGGCACACTACAACCTCTCCTGATTCCACCTTCTATTTGGAAGGATATCTCTATGGATTTTATTACCGGCTTACCCAAATCAGGAAATAAATTCGTCATCATGGTGGTTGTTGATCGCCTTTCCAAGTATGCTCATTTTTGCACCCTTCAACACCTGTTTACAACATCCACGGTGGCTCAAATCTTCATGGATCAGGTCTTCAAGCTTCATGGCATGCCACACTCTATTGTTTCTGATCGCGACCCAACTTTCACAAGCAATTCTTGGCAAGAATTGTTCAAGATATAAGGCACATAATTGCATCTCAACACAGCTTATCATCCCCAGACTGATGGCCAAACGGAAGTTGTCAACAAGTGTTTGGAAACATATTTGAGGTGTTTTGCCTCGAAAAAACAAAACCAGTGGGCTTAATGGTTACCCCTAGCTGAATGGTGGTACAACACTTCATACCATATAGCTACACGCATGACTCCTTTTGAAGTGGTATATGGAAAGAAGCCACCTTCAGTTCTCTCATACTTACCAGGTGCCTCGAAGGCCCAAGCAATTGACCTAACACTTACAGCTCGAGAGGCTATTCTTCGTACCCTCAAAGAGAATTTGGTCATGGCACAGAATCACATGAAGCAACAAGCATATCAAGGTCACTATGAACATCAATTTGCAGAAGGGGATCATGTGTTTCTTCGACTGCAACCTTACAAGAAAACTTCCCTCAAGGTCGAGCATTGTCAGAAGCTAGCGCCCAAATTTTATGGTCCTTATACCGTGCTCAAGCGTGTGTGACAAGTCGCTTATCAGTTAGCTTTGCCCAACCATTCGAAGCTACATCCTGTTTTTCATGTTTCATGCTTAAAGAAGGTGATTGGAGCTAAGTGACAAATTCAAACCAAGCTTCTAGAGTTAGCTGAAGAATGATCCATTTGGCTACAACCAGAAGCATTTTTGGACCAGCGTGAGCGTCGCCTACGTCAGAGAACCATCAAGGAAGTGCTAGTCCAGTGGAAAGATACAACTCCAACATATGCCACTTAGGAACAAGCTACCATTCTACAACAATTTCCTCATCTCAAGCCTTGAGGAGAAGGTTGTTTTTAAGGGGGTGGACATGTTAGGGTCCTAACCCGCACATAGAACAATATATTCAGATGTAATAAAGGTCAATATTAATAAAACCTTTCAATAAAATAGAATAAGGCGGATGTAAGAAGACCTAATAGAAGCTTTTGCTTCTAGAAGGATCTTCCTCTAGATGCTTCTTTTTAGTATAAATAGGAGTCAAGGGTATGAGAACCCTAGCTTGGATATTATTGTAATTGAGCTATGCTCAACTGGAGGTTGCCCCCTCGAAGAGGCCCGTGAACATTGCTTTCAGATTCAAAGTGTTATTTCTATTGTTATTCTTATATCATTTTAGTGTTATTGTGGTGAATGTTCTGGTTATATTGTTGTTATTCTGCCATTACTAGCATTTTATTATGTTCTGCATACATTTTATATCTGGTATATTACACAGATGATCTAAGTTATAGATCAAGGGATCTCAACACAACACAAGCTACAAGATCCAATTCATAGTTATCTCATGGTTATAATCTATCAACTAATATTTAGGTGATACACATTATTTCCTACAAATCCATGGTGTTCACAACCACTACTATTGTAACCAAAATATGAAAAATCACCTCTCGAATCGAAAAGTAGTGTTACCAATAGCACCATTGTTTTTGAGGTTAAAAATAGAACTCATTTGAGACCATGGCCTTAAAAACTAGTACCATTGCAACCAAAATCTTAAAATCACCTTAATACTATAAACCACATCCTCAACGATTTATGATCCAATCCCTCTCATGAAGCCTTCCCTTACTATGATACTGTGATAGAAAATTTGAGGAACACAACAGAGAATGTGCACACACAAATTGTTGTATATTTATATTAACACATCAAGGGAATTTATACATGTGCATCAATTATTCTTTTCCATTGATCTAAGTTATAGATTAAGGGCTCTCAATACATCCCAAGTTATAATATTTGATTCATATTTATCTCATCTTTATGAGCTATCCACTAATATCGAGATGCTAAACATTATTTTCAACAAAACCATGGTTTTAAAAATTAGTACCATTGTAACTAAAATCTTAAAATCAACTCCTAAATTGAAAATAAGTGTTATAAGTAGCACACTTTTTTCCGAACTCAAAATTAGAACATTTTTTAAACCATAGCCTAAAAATTAATACTATTGCAAACAAAATCATTAAAAAAAATAAATAAATAAACAAAAGAAATCAAAACACAAACAAAACAAAACAAAAACCTACTAATAAATAAAAATAGAGGGAAAAAGTTATGAAACTAAGAGAAAAAAAATATTTTTAATAAAATATTTAAAATAAAAACATTTTAAAATACATATTTTAAAAATAATCCAAGAAAAAGGTTGAAAAAATCACCACGTTCTTACCACACTCTCCCTTTAATAAAAAAATATTAAAAAAACATATAAAACACATTTTAAAAAAGTAACAAAAAAACATTAAAAGACACACACACTTCAAAAAAAAACAAAAAAAACCCACCTATATATATATGTGTGTGGGGGTCTCAGGTTTTGAATTTGAGGTGGATGGATGGTGAAGGCCGCAAGTCCGAGGTTTAGGGTTTATTTTGGGAAAAGGCTCGAGGCTCTTAATTTTTTCCTTTGTCTTTCTCTTTTATGTCTTTGGGGTTTATCCCATATCTCTTTAGCTATGTCTGCCGAGGAGGACATGTGAAACTATAATTTCTTCGAGGACGATATCAATTTGTCCTCTTTCTGCTTGCGTAAGGAGCTTATGGAGATCAAGAAATGTTCGCAGTATTTTAATTCTAATATCATTGATTCTTCCTCGAAACCTGCTTCTGAAATTATGATAACAATCAGGCTGTCCTTTGGGCCAAACATACCTTTCCCTGCTTCACCTTCCATTTTCCCTTCCTCGATGTCATCTTCCTTGCCCATTTTTCTTCTTCTCACCCGAAATTCAAGTTCAAATCCAAATGCATCAGTGCCCAAGAGGGGAAGCTTAAAATTGTTCTTGGCCATGATATTGGAATGGATAAAGTTGTTGAGATTTCCTCAAAATATATTGTGGGTCATTTTATGGGTAAGAAAGTAAACGTACATTCTCTCAGTATGTGGTTGAATTCCTCTTAGAAGGAAAATCTTGGTTACATTCTACGATTTCATGTACTTTTAAAGGGTTGGTTAGTGTTTGAATTTAAAATATTTTGGGATCTAGAGATTATTATGGAACATACCTGGTTTTGGGGTCCAGTTGATGTTTAGATTGTCCAAAAATGTTAACAAAAACTTTATGAAGATAAATCCCCTTATGTTTTTAAAGATGTCGTGCTCCTCTGTAATTGTTAAATTACACTATGAAACTATAGTTTAAATATAAAAAATATAATCTCAAAAGAAAGCTTCCTGAGAAAAGGACAAGGAACTTATTCAAGACAAAATATAATATGTTTACAATATTAGATGGAAGTAAAGAAAATATCATATAAGATTAACATGTTCCTGACATCCCTCATAATATAATTAAGATTTGGTCATATCATAAGATAGAAAATATATAAGGCCACAATGCAAAGAACTTTAGATGACTATTGCATTTAAAACTGAAAAAGAATATAATGAGCACACTCCAAATCATTAAAGTTATGCCCCGAAATAGTTTTCTGGGGAGTTATAAAATAATTGTTTGGTTTTACAATGAAATGTGAAGTTAAAATGAAAGAATTTGTCCAAATGCACTGGGATGGGTCTCCTGTGGACCTTTAAAATAAAGACATAGACCTGAAAAAAGAAAATAAAAACAATTATAAATTGGCTATGAGTTTTCACTGAATGAAATGACATAAGTTGGATTATTTCTAAATAACAAGCGTAGAAAATGGGAAATTATGATAAATTTCCGCTTAAATTATGGTGATGGATTCTCTCCCTTCATTTTCTAGCTGGGATGTATTTTCTAATTTCTTTTGTTGGAATTTCCTGACCGGTTGTAATTGTTTTCACCTGGTCTAGTTCAGTTACTTTGATTAAAGCCTTATATAACCAATTTTCAATATATTATCTCATAGGTGCAACCATTATATATTGTATAAATTTTATATCGAATAATGAATTTTCAGGATCTTTAAAATGCATTGAGAGTTGATGGAGGGTATCTTCAATATCATCAATTTTGTTTACATAAAAAAACAACCATCTCCCTACCTTTATCTCTGTATATTGAGTCAGGGTGTTACAAAAAAAAAATGAAGAATTTTTTGAGTCCATATTTTCTTCCATTTGTTCCTTAGATTAAAGTATTGAGTTCATGATTAAATGTGGGTCCTACATGTCCTTAGTTGATCCAACTAGTTCTAACTCAATTAACTTTAAACACAATTCACCCCTTTTTCCACTAATGACATCACACTTCGCTAATATTTCTTTTACATTTTTAATTCTCTTGACATAACATGCCTTTAATTGTTTTAAACAGATTGTTGAAGGAAAATCCTCTTATTTTCACTGAAATTCACTAAGACTTGAAACCCTTGCGCTAAAAATAGAGATATCTCCTTTATAGAATTCTTTAGCATTTTCCAAGTTTGCTTGAAGATATTTCCTGAAGTGTGTCATCCTTGAGCCTAAAGAAACAAAGTTGGTTGCCAACTCCCAAGTTTTAAGAATCAAGGACATTCTCTTTTGGATATTATCATTGACATATCTCTTGATAGAAACTGTCAAACTTTATGTTCCTTTCAATCTCAAGCTCGATTTTGTTCTTCCTTCCAAAGTCTTCAAGGGTTGTATGGTGGTGATAGGACTAGCGAATAATGGTGGGGGCATGAGGGAATTTTCCAATTCTCTTACTCTATCTTTTAAAATTTCATTTTCATTTTCTATATATCCAATCGAAAACTTTAAAGCTTCTCCTATGGCCTCATGGAATTCCATGACTTTAAAGGGTGGAACCCCTTGAAATTCTAATTCTAAACTTCATTTTTCTTGAATTTTCTTATTTTCAATGACTAACTTTCTTGAGTTTTTAAAGAATGTAGCATGAAGTAGGGTAAGGGACTCTTCTTCAAATATAATTGTCCCTTGAGTAGACAATTGTCTTGTAAATTTTCTACTTTCTTGTAGTCTTTGTTCTTCACTTGCAATTTGTGTTTCTTCAACATTTATATCGAGTTCAATATCTTCCGAGACAATTTCATTTCTAGGCACTTCTTTATCTTCTCCCTCTTTATTTGTAACTCTCTTCCTCTTAATGAAATTGGGAGTGTATGTAACTTCTCAAGATTTCCCTTAGGAGGGTTTTTTTCTCCTTTGTCATCAAAATTATCAATCAAATACTTTCTCTGTTCTTGAGTTGAATTATGGGGTTTTCCTTCAGTTGGGCCACTTTTTTGGGAAACATTTGGGGACCATGAACTTCTTTCATTTACAACTCATCCTCGCTATCTGTGTTTATCATTGGTACCAATTGATGTCCCTTGAGGGTTTTGACTGTCACCTTATTCTTCTCCAAATAAAAATGTCTTGGCAAATGACACACTATATCCTATTGATGTCATGTGGGTCATGAATAAATTATTAGGGTTTAAACCCTTGATCTCATTATCCTACTTAAGGTTATATAAATCAAATTGATTTGAGGTTTCCTCTAGATGGGCAATGTTTTTCACAGTTATTTCCCCAATTTTCCATGGTAGCGGGATAAACTATTTTTTCCTTTTTTCATTTAAAAAATGATCCCAAAATTTGTATTGTTTTCATACCTCAACTATAAATAATTTATCAGAAACATAATAGGGTAGGAATGAAGGCTTATCATGTAGAGTATGATAATATTAAAATTTTCCATGGCTTCAAATATTCCTTTTCCCTCCAAGAAAGATGCATCCTTCAATTATAACATTGATGTACCGAGTTCATAAATTAATCTTTTGAAAGAAGAGATAAAAGAATTATGCACTTCATAGAAATTATATGTTGGTTGTGGAGCTTGATTATCTTCATGATTCAAAGGTATTTGTTTAAAGCCGTTTTTATACAACATGAAGAATTTACACCCAGAAGAATGTACACTCCTTCACGCGGGGGAGTGCAGGGGGGCTTGCCCCTCCTGTGGGGTCCGGGGGGGGATCCCCCTGACTGGGGGGTCTAGGGAAAGCGGGCCCCCGAAGGAAAATTTTCCTTCTAAATGTATATTTTAATTTCATAGTAAATATGGACCGTTCATTATAAGATCACAGATATGACAATAGAAGTTATGTTAGGGTTTTTTCCCCTAGAAGGCAACCCTCTTTTATGAGGGAAATGTATTGTGACTATGCATCATTGTGAATATTGTATTCTGAGAGAGGAGACTGTGATAGAAGGAAGAGGAAGTTACAACGGGTGTGTTTTAGGTTTTATCCCTTCATTTGTTGGATAATAATAAAGGAAGGACCTGGAAATTTCTCTAGTGGACGTAGCCCACAATGGGTGAACCACGTAGATATGTTTCTATATTATATTGTGTATCTTATGTGTTTCATTTCCGCATTTGTTTTATTTTATTGCTCCACGATCTTGTTTTTCTAACATTATATGCATCCTTGTTCTTTCAGAGTGCAGGGTACCACATTTGTACAAGGTCAAATTTACATTTAACCTTTTGGCCAAGGGTAGTCCTTTGAACACATGACAATAAGTCATGGTGAAAATAAAATATGACAACATGTAATTTTTTTTACTCTTATGAAAATTTCCCAGCTGAAAAGATAACTCACTTGAGATAATCCTTGACCAATCAAAGATGGAATTCTCATGAATTGAAAATTTCAGTATATACAAAGAAACCTTAGGAACATTAGATGTGGATTCTCTTCTAGTTATCCTAGAAAATAACCATGCCATTTCTCTGTTTGGGATCTTTAATGAACATACTTGAATATTTGATATTTCTTTAGAGAAAATTGTCGGGTCTTCAAGGTATTCCTCTAGAAGTTTGATTCCTCCTTTATTCATCTTAAAGAAATATTCAGTTTCGACACTTTTGAAAACCATGGTTAGTTGAGGGACTCTGAACATCCTTTTAAAAATTGAGGGGGATAAAGAGATAAGTGATTCTCCCTGTAACTAAATATTTCTCCTTTCCTTATCAAATTTGTCAACACACCATGAAACCAACTCCTTAAATTGTATACCTCTGGAACACAACCTGCCGACACGATTTTGAATGTCCAAATCCTTTTCAAATTATTTTCTGCAGGTGTTAATGTAGAATAATATATGTAATCTTGTGACCACTGAAATCTCAGGTCTTTTCTTCCTAGAAGATTGATAGTGTCTCCTCAAAACTTTTATTTTATTTGAGTTGACATACTTAGACAAGGTGATGGACTTAATGAACAACTTTTCAAATTGCTATTACCGAAATACACTTGTTTATTTTAACACATTCCAGGACTCTTGATTCAAGTATTTTTAATTATAATTGGCATTAACATTTATGGGAATTTGTCTCAAGAAACTCATCATTAATAATTATGTTAACACTTATACACATGGTAGTAATTTCTGGCAAGAATTATTTAATGCATGCAGGGAAATGTGATAGGATGAGGTGTAAAGCATCATGGGGTGATGGAAAATCAGGATGATGAATGAGTGGTACAAGAGAATGATCAGGATGAGTGGGATGATGGGAAGGTGAGATGGTGAAATGGTGGGGTAACAAGACGATCGATATGGTAGAAAATTGGGAGAAGCAGAATGGTGGATGATCAGGATCATGGTATGGCGGGACAATGGAAAAGAGTACTTGTGGGATAGAGGGATGAGGGAAAGTGGGGTGGGGGACTGATCAGGGAATTTCTCCAAACACGTGGGTGAATGTACACTTGCAAAAATATTCTAAGTGTAGATAGTGCATAATGGAGGTCGGGAAAATTAAGTGTTATGAGGGCCATGAAAGTTGGTTGTAGCAATGCAATATTTTAGGAATCCGCGATGATCTCAAAATTTTCCAAGTATGAAGGAAATTAGGGATGGAATATACAAGGAAAATTTCATAATAATTTATCAACACTTGTAGGTCAACACATCCTTACAGTTTTCTTTTAAAGCATTGCCCCCCTTCCTTTGATCCACATCGTGAAGATTTTAATACTTAATGTATATGGGTGTTACTTCCTTGTAATACCCCTAGGATGAACCCCAATTGTACATATAAATGTAACTCTACTTTACATATAAGTTGGTGAGATAATGATACAAGATCCTTTGGTTTGGTGCAATGTGCATTGAGTTAGTGCGTGTGAATATCACTCCAAAGAAGTGTACACAATTTAAAATGAATATAGCGCACAATTTAATGTATTTAACGTGCACTTGTTTAAGTGTGTAGGAATGGCACATTGAAAGAGGAATAGCCTGAAGAATACAACGCGCACCAGTGTAAGTGTGCAAGGATGGCACACATTCCAGGATTCTGCGCACATCAACTTAGTGCACGTTTTTGGAGGCTAGAGATATTTTTTGTATATATGTCTTGTTGTAATTCCCACCTTTGTAAGTGCGCGAGGGTGGTGCACTAAAAGAAGGGTGTGCACATCCCAGAAGTTCCACGCGCACTGGTTTAGCGTGAAATATTTGTGTTTTTTAGGCTGGTGAGCCTAGATGCAAAAATATTAGTACCTTTGTACTACAAATGTAAATGTAACCATATGAAAATATAATGAAAACACATCACTACAATAGACAAACCACATAAAAGAGTATGGGGGGATAACTCCACTAATTGATATTAAGGGGGTAAGTTAAGGGGGCTTAAACCCAAAAGGAATATTATATGATATTCCTTAAAGTATAAAGTATGTATATTATTTTATACTAAGTCTGAAGGAGGGGGACAAGTAGACTTAGGTAATTCTCAACGTGACAAGTGTCAAGTTGGGAACATGCATTCATATAGTTTGGACTTAGTACATTTTGTGAATCAATTTGATCACTCCATGACCATTCAATGATCATTCCTTCACTCATGTAGTTTTCATCAATATCTTTTTTTTATTTTCATAGATACTTGTACCTTGATTAGATTTGAGATATGGACTGAAGAGGCGGGTTGTCAGGCCCGTAAGACATTGCATTCTCTCCAGGTGAGAGAATTTCTAGGAATTATTTTCCTAGGTACCAAACTGCAATGACAGGGCTTTGAGACTTCTTGTTCAGCCTGTTGTTGAAGCTCTGGAAGGGAAATGGGTAGTAGAAGGACTTTTAAGAAGATAAGGGGCATAATTCCTAGGGTGGGACAGGAATGTGGGGAAGGAGGGACTGCCATTTTTCAGTATGAATTGGCACTTGTGACGAAGTCTCCTGTGAATGAGTTACTAGTGACTGAGTTACCTATAAATGAGTTTCTTGTTGACTGAGATACCTTATCTTGGCTAGGAAACCTTACCCAAGTGGAGTTTAGCCCCATCTTGGGGGTGACCCACTACTAAGAGTTATGAGCAGTGTGGTCTAAGGCTAGGAGGAACATGGAAGGTCTGCACACAGTTGAGATAAGTGCCATTTGTATATTAAACTATGTGTTGCAATAATAATTATGTATTTTTCTTTCATGGGTTTATCCTGTTAATGTTGCATGTATATTTTTGTTATGAATATGTATATAACTATGCATTGCAGGGTGTATGTTTATGTTTTAGTTAGTTTCAGAGAAATTTTGTTGAATTGTTGGTAATGGATACATTACATTATGGTATCAAAGAATATTCCCAGTTAAGAATATGTGTATGTTACAATATGGTATCAGAGCCCTGTTTTCAACATTGAGCGTGGATGGGCCAAGTTAGCATAATGACGAAGCAGATTATTGCAGACAATTAAATTCAAGAGTGCCCAAATTTTCAAGTTACAATGTGTCCATGAAGTAAATTGAAGCAATTGAGTGGAATTAGGTAAAATCCCAATTTCTGTTGTTAAATTCATGAATAATTTGGGGAAATTTGGTTAAGTGATGAGATATCCTTAATTTTAATCCTTGTTTAAGAAAATTCAGATAGAAATTGGTCGAATTTGAAGTTAGAAGGAAGCCACGACTGATTGAAGAGAATTTTTGGACTAAGATTCTCAATTCATGAATGAATTGGAAAATGTTTGCACCAGGAATGTCAACTAGTAGCACCACATTTGTTGTTGCAGACGTTGAATTTGGGTATATTGGAGTGAACTTGAACGAAATTTCATGGTTGCAGAATGTCCATGATAATTGGGTGAAAATTGGGTAAAAACCCCAATTTCTGCGTCAAAATTATGGAAAAGTCAATTAAACATCGAAAATATTTGTGTGCGCTAAGTAGTAGTGATGCACAGAAAGATAAAGGTGTCCATGTGTGTGCATTAAAATTGGGTATTGCACTATGCGGAGCTGGTGATGTGGAAAAATAATGTTGCACAGGTGTGAGCACTAAACTTTTAGAGTTGCACATAAAATAAGGGTGTGCAGGGTATATACACTAAATTATGGCATTGTGTTGCGTATAATTGGTGGCGTGCGTAGAATATGGGTGCGTGGAAAAGAGCGTTGAAGTTTGGCATCACAAGGTGCATAGGTCATGGTGCATGAATAATAATGTGATGCATAGGGTCTATGCTTGGAGTATTGGAAAAACATAGTTCAAATTTGTTGGTGTGCACGCAATGTTGTGCTTGTAGTGCGTGTAGAGTATTGGTGCGCACCACAAAAGTTATGCTCAGTAAATATTGGTACGTGACAGAATATTAGTGCACATGGAGTATTGGTGCATGGAGTGAATACACTAAACCTTGGCATAGTGTGGTGTGGTGCTTGTAGTTTGTGCAGTATTGGTGCACGACACAAAAGTGGTGCTCAATAGAGATTGGCACACTACAGAAAAGTATGCACATTATATATCAATGCATGGTACATGCAATGTATTTTAGAGTTGGGTGTATAAAATTGGTGCATTCTAATTATGAGTTATAACTGAGAAGTAGTGCATGAGAAGTTGATTGGGAAGTTAATTTCCTAGGAAATCAGAAGAAATAATTATGATGCTTTATGGAAACAAAATTGTACATAATTTAATGAATTTGTTAAATTGTTTAGCCTAACAATTTTTTTTGGTTGCACATTTTGCAGAGTTAACAACATTTATATTAGAATAGGATCAACACATGTTAGAATCACGGAAGATGTGTAGGGATTTTATAGTCATGAAGAAGAGATCGTAGGAATGTATGTCCATATGGGTAATGAAGGTACAAATTCAAATGGACATGGAGAATGTAAAGAAGAAAGCATGAACTTGGTAGATACCATAAAAGATTTGCAAAAGGATGTCCAAAGTTATAAATATGATAATGAGAGGATTATAAAATCCAAGGAGCAGCAGGAAGACTTCAACATCAAGTTAATGCAAAGCTTGGACATAATAGATAAGAATATGGATAAGGAGACTGAGTCAAGTAGATCAGAGATCCATAAGTATCATGATAAGAGAAGAAGAACAAGAAGTGTTGGTACCCCATCATCATCAATATCCAAGGAATTCAATGAGGAGAGCACACAATAGTGCAATTCCATCCCCTACCAGGAAGCATAAGAAGAATTTTGGGGTGGATGAGCTACAGAGGGAAATGAACAAAATCAAGCCTCCTAATTTCGATGGTGAACACAAGAAGGATGAGAATGCATAAACATGGCTGCTAAACATGAGGAAATATTTTCAGTTTCATAATTACTCTTCATAGGAAGAAGGTATAATTTCTATTTATCAACTCAAGGGAAAAGAATCAATGTGGTGGGATCAATTTGTATAGGTACAACACATTGATGAGAAGAAGGTGACTTAGAGAGAATTCAAGAGGTATTTTCAAAGGAAATATTTGACTAAGAGATACTATAATAATAAAATGAAGGAATTATTTGAACTCAATCTTGGAGGTATGACCATAGATGAGTATGAAAGTAGATTTTTAGAGATGTTAAAATATGTTTCCTTCATCAAGGATGAGAAAGTTAAGATTCATAGATATTTGAGTTTGATTCCATCATTTATGAGTGACGGGATACAATACGATGATCCCAAAAAATTGGAGGAAACTATAAGAAGGGATAAGTTTCTTTATGAGCAGCATAAAGGGAAAGAAACTTAACAAAAATCTTGGGATGAAAAGAAGAAAAGAAATATGGGACAGAGGAAGAAGGGAACTAAGCCACCATTCTTCAGAAATAACTCTCAGGAACATCCAACTTCTAAATAATCCATAATGACAGAGACATTGGGGCAAAGACCAAGGAAACCACCTATTCAATGTTGGGGTTGTAAGGGAGATCCTATGTATAGAGATTCCCCTCACAGAAGTGAAAAAGTGAGGACTGTTCACAATGTACAACAAGATGAAACAGTGGAGGACATGGGAAGAAATGTACCTAAGATCTATGCAGCACTAGACAACAAGCAAGCTGATTTTTAGTCACATATGATTGAAGTGGAAGGTAAGATCAATAACCAACCCACTTCTATTTTAAATGATTCATGAGTTAGTCATATTTATCTAGTTCCTAATTTGGTGGAGATATTCCAATTATCAAGGAGAAAGCTTGAAAAACCTTGGATGGTGCAACTAGCTACAAGAGCTAAAAGAAAAATTAATGAGATGGTTAAAACATGTCCAATGAACATGAATGGACTAAACACCAGAGAAAAATTGAACATCATACCTTTAGGTTCCTATGACTTCCTAATTGGAATGGATTGGTTGGAACAACATCATGCTTTCCTAGACTTTTATAATAAGGAATTTACTTGTTTGTATGAGGAAGGAAACTTAAGGATAGTACAAGCTATTCCCATATCAGTGACTATTAGAGAAATTCCAGCCTTGCAATTGAAGAAAAGTTAAAGGAAAGGGTGTCAAATATTTGCAGCACATATGGAAGCGACACCTAAAGATAAGGTGATAAATATTGAAGGTTACGTGGTCCTAAACCAATATGAGGATGTATTTAAATAAATACCATGATTTCCACCCAAAAGAGATATTGATTTCTCTATCAATCTGATACCTAGAGAAGCCCTAGTATCCTAGACCCCTTACAGGATGAGTACAACAGAACTGAAGGAATTACAAATGAAACTTGAATATCTTTTAAAGAAGGGGTATATATGCCCAAGTGTGTCACCTTGGGATGCCCCAGTATTATTTTTGAAGAAAAATAATGTAAATTTGAGACTTTGCATTGACTTCAGGCGATTGAACAAGGTAACCGTGAAGAGCAAGTATCCTTTTCCAATGATAGATGGCATTTTTTATCAGCTGAAAGATGCAAAATATTCTTGAATATTGATCTCAGGTCAGGCTATAATCAAGTAAGAATTGAATAAGAAGACATAAAAAAGACTGCCTTCAGAACAAGGTATGGCCATTATGAGTTCACAATGGTGCCATTTGGGTTAACTAATGCACGAATTGTCTTCATGTGTCTCATGAATGGTATATTCAGGAATTAATTGGACAAGTTTGTCATTATCTTTTTGGATGAAATTTTTATATATTATAAGTCATAGGAAGAGCATGAGAAACACTTGAGTATGGTGTTACATGTATTAAGTGAGCATCATTTGTATGCCAATTTGAGCAAGTGCTCATTTTATGAGAAGCAAATTCATTATTTGGGCCATATTATTTCAGAGGATCGGATAGCAGTAGATCCTAACAAGATAAAGGCTATTGAAGGATGGCCAAAACCAAGGAATGTATCGGAGGTGAGATCATTAAAGGGTCTTGCAGGTTACTATAGGAGATTTATTGAAGGATTCTCAAATCTTGAACATCCAATCACTTTCTTACAAAAAAAAAGGTGTGAATTTTGAATGGACATTAGATTGTGAAAGGAGTTTCCAACACTTGAAGCAATTATTAAAAAGTTATCCAATACTAAGGATTTTTTATCCAAATGAAGATTTCATTGTATGCATTGATGCATGTAAAGAAGGACTTGGTGGAGTCCTTAGTCATAATGGGTATGTGGTGTGCTATGAATCAAGGAAGTTGAAGGAGAATGAAAGGAAATATGCTACTTATGATTTGGAGTTAGTAGCCATAGTGCATTCCTTTAATATGTGGAGGCACTATCACATGGGGAAAATATTTGAGCTGAGGACAGACCATAGTGGTATGAAATACGTGTTTGGACAACCAAATCTAAATTTCAGGCAAAGTAGGTGGTTAGATTTCCTCAGTGAATATGATTTTGATATAAAACATATCAAAGGTAAAGAGAACAAGGTGGTTGATGCACTCAGAAGGAGGGTACATGAGATGCATGTTACAACCATTAGTATGTACCAATCTGATTTGAAAGATAGAATTCAATAGGCTGCAAAATTAGATCAGAAATACATGGAGCTAAAGGAAAAACTTTAGTAAGGTAATTTACAACAAAAATTTGAAGACTATAAGATGGAAAAGGATGAAATTCTCATCTACAGGGGAAGAATTTATGTGCCAAATTCTCGGGAATTGAAAAATATGATATTGGATGAAATGCATAAGGTGCCTTATGTTGGACACCCAGGTTACCTAAAAACTATTGCAGCTGTCAAGAGTCAATATTATTGTCCAGGAATGAAGAAGTAAGTTGTTGATTTTATTTCTAGGTGTTTGGAATGTCAAAAGGTCAAGGCTCAGCATAGACACCCACCAGGCTTGCTATAACCATTTCCCATTCCTGAGTGGAAATGGGAAGTTGTAACAATGGATTTTATCACTAAATTACCAAGAAATAACAAGAAGCATGATTTTATCATGGTAGTGGTTGATAAGATTACCAAAGTTTCCCATTTTATTCCAGTAAATCTCACTCACAAGTCATCTAACTTAGTTTATATTTATCTAAAACAAATAGATCGATTACATGGAATGCCCAAGACAATTGTGTCTGATAGAGATCCAAAATTTACATCAAAATTTTGGAAAGGATTATTCAAAGGATTTGGAACAAATATGCATTTTAGCAAATCTTACCATCCAAAATCAGATGGGCAGACAGAAGGGGTGAATCGGGTAATAGAAGACATGCTAAGGATGTATGTAATGGATAAACCATCCAAATGGGAGGATTATTTGCACTTGGTAGAGTTTGCTTAAAAAAATGGGTACCAAGAATCCCTTAGGATGATCCCATTTGAGGCACTTTATGGAAGAAAATGAAACACACATGTGTGTTGGGACAACTTAGTAGACCGCATAGTGGTTGGGCCAAAAATACTCAAGGAAATGGAAGAGTAGATGATGAAAATAAAGTAGAATTTAAAGGCTTCCTAGGATAGGAAAAAATCTATGATGATAAGGATAGAAATCACTGGGAATTTAAAGTGGGTGATCATGTGTTCTTCAAAGTAAAGGCCAATAGAAGCTACCTGGAGTTGGGAAATTGATCAAAGTTGGTAGCTCATTTTTGTGGGCGAATTGAAATCTTGGAAAGGATTGGGCCTGTAACATACATGCTTTCCTTGCCTACATCGATGTGTATTCATAATTTATTCCATGTATCATTTCTTAAAAGGTATGTACCTGATACTAATCATGTCATTGATTGGAATGTGATCCAGGTGGAGAAAGAAGGTGGTTTTGAAGTGCATCCAGTGTGCATATTGGATTGGAAGATCAAGAGATCCATAATCGATCCATAGGGATAGTAAAGGTCCAATGGACCTGGTACGACCCTGAGGATGCAACTTGGGAGCATGAGGATGCTATGCAGGCAGAATACCTGCATATTTTTGAATACTTTTGAAGTTTTGGTTGTACATGTGTATATATTGCACTGAGGAAAGTGCATAAATAAGGGGCAGAGGAATGAAATACACTTAGGTTGAACCCCAATTGTACATATAAATTTAACTGTACTTTAAATATAAGCTAGTGAGCTAATTATACAAGATCCTTTGGTTTGGTGTAGTGCACATTGAATTAGTTTATGTGAATATCACACCAAATAAGTGTGCATAGTTTAAAATGAATATATCATGCAGTTTAATGTATTTAGTGAGCACCTATGTAAGTTCATAGGAATGGAACATGTAAAGAGGAATATCCTGAAGAATACATCATGCACCAATGTAAGTGCGCAAGGATGGCACACATTCCATGATTCTATGCACACCGGCTTAGAGTGTGTTTTTGGAGGCCAGAGAACCTTTTTGTATATATGTCTTGTTTTAATGTGCACTTGTGTAAGTGCACGAGGGTGGTGCACTAAAATAAGGGTGTGTGCATCCCATAAGTTTTGTACGAACTAGTTTAGTGCACGATATTTTTGTTTTTAAGTCTGGTGAGCCTGGATGCAAAAATATCAGTACCTCTGTACTGCGAATGTAAATGTAACCATATGAAAATATAATGAAAACACATCACTACGGTAGACCAACCATGTAAAAGAGTATGGGGGTCTAACTCCACTAGTTGAGGTTAAGGGGCTAAGTTAAAGGGGCTTAAACCCAAAAATAATATTATATAATATTCCTTAAAGTATAAATTATGGATATTATTTTATTCTAATTTCAAAGGAGGGGGACAATTGGACAATGGTAGTTCTCAATATGAAAAGTGTCAAGTTGGGAACATGGATTCATATAGTTTGGACTTAGTACATTTCTTGAATCAATTCGATCACTCCATGACCATTCGATGATCATTTCTTCTCTCACACAGTTGTCAACAGTATCCTGGTGTTACTGTCACAGATACATGTACCTTGATTATCTTGGAGAGATGGATTGAAGAGGTGGTTTTTTAGGACCGTAGGAAATTGCATTCTCTCCAGGTGAGAGAATTGTTGGGAGTTATTTCCCAAGGTACCAAACTGCAACGACATGTCTCTAAGACTTCTTGTCTAGCCTAATGTTGATGCCCTGGAAGGGAAGTGGGCAGTCGAAGGACTATTGAGAAGATAAGGGGAACACTTCTTGGGGTGGGACAGGAATGTGGAGAAGGAGGGACTGTAGGCTGTAAGTATGAATTGTCACCTGTGACAAAGTTTCCTGCGAATGAGTCACATGTGACTGAGTTACCTGGGACTGAGTTTCCCATTGACTAAGATACCTTAGCTTGGCTAGGAAACCTTACCCAAGTGGAACTTATCCCTAGCTTGGGGGTGACCCACTATTGAGAGTTATGAGAAGTATGGTCTAAGGCTAGAAGGAATGTGGAAGGTTTTCACGCAATTGGTGTACCTTTATTCAAAGATAAGTATCATTTGTATATTGAACTGTGTGTTGTAGTAATGATTATGTATTTTTATTTCATGGGTTTATCTTGTTAATGTTGCATGTATATTTATGTTATGAATATGTATATAACTATGCATTGCAGAGTGTATGTTTATGTTTTAGTTAGTTTAGAGCAATTTTGTTGAATTTTTGGTATTGGAGACATTACATTATGGTATCATATCATATGCCCAGTTAAGAATATGGGTATGTTATATTCTTGGTGTGTCTATTGAGATTTCAATGACTCTACTCATGGATGATATTTCGAATATTCTCAGGAAGTTTATAGAGGTTGAAGAAAATTTTGAGAATCATGCATATAAGCGTATGGAAAAAGTATTGGTCAAATTATACCTTTCTAAATGTTTATTGGAGGAAATTAAAGTTGAATGGGGCCTTGGAAAGTTTTCTTAGCCTATGGATTATTAGAAGTTGTCATTTCAGTGTTCTAATTTCCACTCAATTGGTCATATGAGAAAGGACTCCTTTAGTATGATTTCCAAATTCTTTAAAAATAAATGGGTTAAAAAATCCTCCAACTCTGATGAGCTTAAGTAGCATTAGTATCCTACTTATCATAATGGAAACTAGTATATGGAACAAAAGGATACTTTGATGGAAGACCAACTCATGCTCTCTCTATGCAAAGGAATACAACCATAGACTAAGTGTAATCAAGGTACAATTTCTCCTTCTCCCTCTGCTCTGGCACCCACATGCACAAATCTGGACACCATTTCTTTTTCAATGGATAAGAATTTCCTTTAGGCTCCTAGTTGTTCACCTAAGAAGGATATTATACTTGTGGTTTTCCTTTATCCTTTTCTTGAAAAGCCTCCTTATTCACATCTTAAGTCTAAAATCCCTTCTCCCCCATGTGCCTCTAAAGATAGTCTAGTGCACTCATCCTATATCCTAAGATCCAAAAACTCATAATTTTTGGAAGATTCTAGTTTTATGGAAGGGGGTTTGGGATTTTCTACTATCTGACCTAACCATCCTGGAATAATTTTTCATATCTCAAAATAAAATTCTATCTCTTCTAGATAATTACTTGTGGGAAAATAATTAACAATAAATGGGGCTCTTGGAGCTGACAAACCCCAAAAGAAGGTTAAAAAATGATTATTCTCTCTCTCAATGTCATAGGGGTTAGAGGAGGCCCTAAAAATAATACCCTCAAGTATTTTTTTTATCAGCCTAATATTATTAGGTTCCAAGAAATGACATGCTCTGGTTGTAAAGCATTGGACACTCATTCTTCCTTATTACCCAAATTGTCATTTTAGTGCAATGGATTCAAATGGTCTCTCCAAAGGCCTTTTGACAGTCTGGAACCATAACCTAAATATAGTTTCATCTTATTTCCTTGATGTAGGAATTCTTGTTGAAGGAGAGGCACATGCTATTGGGAATTCATTCAAGTTTTTGAATTGTTACACTCCTTATATTAATGGGAAACTTTTATGGGAAGATCTTAGAGACAATGGTTATTTACTGGCTAACAACCTAATTTTGGGAGGCAACCTAAATATAACCTTATTGGCCCATGAAGTTTGGGGGTACACATCCAGGATATATCATTTTTCATATTTCTATAGGAATTGTTTTGAAGAGGCTAAGTTGGTTGATGTGGAAGCAATCAAAATTGTTCCTACTTGGAGAAACTTGTAAAGGGGAAGCAGTGGTGTTTCTAAGTGGTTGGATTGTTTTTTTTTTCTGAACAATTATTAGAAGTTTTTGAAAAGTATAGATCACGGTTTGGTGATGGAGGGGTGGCATATCACTAACCTATCCATCATCATAATGATAATGGAGACTCAAATCCTTCTTCTCCTTTTAAATTCAATTATGTCAGGATGATGGAGAATGATTTCTCTAACCTTGTCAATTCTACTTGGTCGTATTTTGATCCATACATAGGTGAATCAATAATTTTCTAATTTGTGTAAAATATCAAGAAAATTAAAATGCTTACTATTAAATGGAACTTGCATAGGGAGAAGATACGAAAGGTTGATTTGGACTTTGTTGAACATTATTTGAAACACCTATACGATCATAATGTGACAGGGATTTTTAGCGAGAAAGAACTGGATTTGCTAAAAGGTTTGGAAGATAGGAAAGTACAAATATTGGAAATGGAAGAAATCGAATGGAGATTAAAAATTAGTGAGACATGGATTAAGGAAGGTGATAGTAATACAAAAAAAAAATCATCATTATGAAAACTTTTGTCACTATTTCAACAGTATATGGAATTTTTAAAGGGATGACGAGAAATGGGAGAATGGGAGAAACCTGAGAGAAGAGAAAGGAGTATGATTTTACTTTATATTATTGATTCGGTAGTGCTGAATGTCTCAGGTGAATATTCAACCAAGAAACTATGGGACAAGTTGGGAAGCTTGTACGAGTCGAAATCCCTAGTAAATAAGTTGTTTCTCATAAAGAAATTGTATCTTCTGAGGATGAGTGAGGTTAGTTTGGTGACTGAGAATTTAAATGCATTAATACCATTATAGGCCATTTATCTTGTATGGATATTAAAATCATTAAGGAGGAGAAATGTATTAGTGTATTATGTTCTTTTCCAGACTCCTTGGATAACGTAGTCATGGATATAGGGATTAATACAACCACATTAGCACTAGAAGACATGGTTTCATCTCTATTTTCAGAAGAAATGAGAAGGAAGAACATGAAAGGATCGACAAAATATGATTTAGTGGTGAGAGGTCGATCGGTTGATGAAGATAAAGGAAAATTATCTGGTAGAAATTCTAAGTCAAAGGGTAGATATAAATCCCATGTTTAGTCGACATGAATATGTTGGAAATGCGATAAAGCTAGGAATTACAAAAGGGACTAAAAGTCGAAGGAAATGGAAGTTAGTATAGGATTTGATGAGAAGCATTTGATTGAGAGAAATATGACTCCAGATAAGGGAGGCGATGTGTACCTAGCGTCGACCAATACACAATCGAATCAAGATGTTTGGTTGTTGACTCAGGAGCATCCTATCATATGAAACCACATAGAGAATGGTTATGTGAATACGAAAAATATAAAGGAAGAGATGTGTTCTTGGGGGATGACTCGATAAAAAAAATTGTCAGACAAGAAAGCGTTCAACTGAGACTGCATGATAGGAGGAGTAGAACCCTTCCATGTGTTCTACACATTTCAAGTTTGGAAAGAAACATGATATATGTAAGAAAGATGAGTGATGCATTGGTGCACACTCTATTTCAGAAGGATTTGTGCAAGATGGCCAAATGTGCGATGGTATTACTGAAAGGAGTTCGGATTGGAACCCTATACAAGTTACTCGGGAGAGTCGACTCAATTGGATGCAACAACATTATTGTTCCTGGAATCGACTTGACTTCAACTTAACTCGACTCAAATCGAGTTGAGTTGATCCAAAATGACTCGAGAAGTCATAATAAAGTCGACCCGACCATGCTCTGGAGCGAGAGGATGGGACACATAGGAGAAAAATGACTTCGACCTATGCATAACAATGGTATGGTTGAAGACTTTCCTGCATATAATCTACAAGTAAACTTTTGTGAACAATGTATATATGGAAAAAAAAAATGGGTGAGGTTCCCATATGGAGCGACAAGGGAAAATGAGATTCTAGAATTGGTTCATAGTGATGTGTTTGGCCCTGTTTCACTTCCTTCACTTGACGACTCCATGTATTATGTCTCCTTCATAGATGATTTTTCTAGGAAGACATGGATATATTTCCTAAGGAATAAATCATAGTTTTTTTATAAACTCAAAGATTTTAAATCTCTTGTAGAAAACCAGACAGATAAGAATATTAAGGTGTTGAGAAATGAAAACGGTAGTGAATTCTATGGAAAACAATTTGATCAGTTCTGCAAGTAGTGTGGCATAGCATGCCAAAATACCACATCATATACCCCACAAAAAAATGGAGTTGTTGAGAGAATGAACATAACATTATTGGATAAGGCAAGGAGCATGCTCGGTGGTGTTGGGCTCGCACAAGAATTATGGGCAGAGGTATTTGAAATTGAAAAATATATATTGAATATGTATCCTTCTTCGGTGCTAGTAGACATGACTCCACATGACGTATGTTCTGGTAAGATTCCTTCAGTTTCACATCTCAAAGTATTTGGGTTTGATGCATTTGTGTATGTTCCCAAGGAAAAGAGGAACAAGCTGGACAAGAAGGCAGTCAATTGTATTTTCATTGGATACAAAGAAGGAATGAAAGGCTATAAGATTTGGGATCCTGCATCAAGGAAAACAATGTAAAGTTGAGATGTGGTCTTCAGAGATGTCAGAAGTAATTATGATCCTGAAGAAATTATTCATACCGAGAATAATCCATAGAAGGTTTCATTTGAACTAAGGAATGGAGAATATGATTCATATGATTCCATTGAATCTGAAGGAGAGGTGTAACAACTGACCTCGATTGTAAGGAGGTAAAAAAGAGTAACAAAACTAGTCAAAAGGCATATTCCACCTGACTTCCATTCCAAATTTGCGTTAACTGCCATCGACGATGAGCCCAAGTCGGTCGGGGAGAAATTCGACTCAGAAGAGGGAAAACTATGGAAGGATGCCATGATTGAATATATGGAATCCTTGCACAAGAATGAGACATCGGACTTAGTCAAATTACCTAGTGGAAGAAATCATGTCGGTAGAAAATTGGTATTCAAGAATAAGATGAACACAAAAGGTCAAGTCGATAAATTCAAAGCTCGACTAGTAGAGAAAGGATATTGCCAAGTCGAAGGAGTCGACTTCGGTGATATTTTTTCCCTTGTCACAAAATTAAATTCCATTAGAGTACTAATGTCTCTGGCTGTAGAATTTTCTCTATAAATAAAACAGATGGATGTGAAGACAATGTTCCTACACGGGGACCTGGAAGAGGAAATCTACATGAAATAGATTGAAGGATTTGTAGTGAAGGGAAAGAAATATTTGGTGTGCAAACTTGAAAAGATCCCATTATGGTCAAAGTCAATCACTAAGGATGTGGTACCAAAAGTTAGACACATACATCCTTAGTTTTGGGTTTGTGAGAACCAAAGTTGATCACTACATATATTCCAAAGAACAAGGTTGGTGTTTCATATATGTAGCATTGTATGTCGATGACATGTTGTTGATTGGAAATAGCATGAACACAAAAAAGGAGGTGAAGAAGCAACTATCCTCTAGTTTGACATGAAGGATCTCAGTGCAACAAACTTCATTTTGGGAATGGATATTAAGAGAGATCGAGAATCTATAAATCATTGGTTGAACCAAACGAAGTATATTGAAACAATCTTGAAATGTTTCAACATGCAGGATTGCAAACCTATGAAGGTGCCAATTTCTGTGGGAGAAAGGCTAACTGTTAAAAAGTGGCCAAGGACACAAGAGGAAATAGAGGACATGTAACATGTTCCCTATGCAAGTTTTGTTGGTATTCTAATGTATGCGATGGTCATCACTTGACCAAACATTTCCCATTCAATGGGAGTGTTGAGCAGATACATGTTAAAACCTAGGAAAAAGAACTAGACAGTTGTCAAGAGATTATTTAGGTATTTGTGTGGCACAAAAGATTATGCTATATTCTACCAAGGAAAACCTGAAGGTGAAAATGAATTAAATGTACATGGATTTGTCGATTCCAACTAGGCTAGAGATATGGATCGACGGAGGTCGACCAATGGATATTTGTTCAAATTGTTCAGTGGAGAAACCAGTTGGATGAGTAAGTGACAGACAGTCATAGCCCAATCAACAACAGAAGTTGAATACATAGAAGCCACTCATGGAAGTAAAGAAGAAGTATGTATTCAAAGGTTGTGTTCAGGAATTGGGTTTGAGAAGAGAGCTATGAAGATAAGTTGTGAAAATCAAAGAACAATATTTGTAGAAAAGAACCCAGCTTATCATTCTAAGACTAAGCACATTGATGTACAATACCATTTCATGAGAGACATGGTGGAAAGTAAAAAGGTGCTACTAGATAAAATAGACATGTTGGAAAACATAACAGACTCTTTGACCAATTATGTGAGTGTAGTGAAGTTATCTTGGTGTAGAGAGACAATGGGAATTGTTTCCCTGGGTCTGTGAACAATTTTTAGAGGTCTCCTCGTTTCAGCAAAAAAAACAACAAGTGGGAGAATATTGGGTTTTTATATTATTTGTAGTGCAATTCCAGTCGAGGTGGATCGACTGATAGTCGAAGTCAAAGGAATTGAAAACAAGTCAAAGTTCAAGGTGGTTCGATCCGGTAAATTCCAAGTCGAAGGTCGAGGTGGTTCGACCGGACAAAGTAGAATTCAAAGGTTGAGGTGGTAAAGACATTGACAACAATTCGAAGAGGTCAATCAACAAGAGGTATACAAGTGGGTTTGTGGAAACCGACTGAATACCGAATGAAATTTGACTGGTAATATGACTTGGTAGTCAATTGTAATAGAATCTCGAGATTCATGGTATTTGTATTCAATGATTTGCATGGATCTATAACTATTTTTGGGTTCTTTTTCTTTATGATTTTTCCTACTATAAATCCTAAAAAGAAGGGGTTTTGTAATGATGTAAAATATTATGAATGGATAAAAACCAAGAATCATTAATATATAGAGGTTGCTAGTCATGTAGATGTAACTCGAATTGGCTACAGGGTTGTTCTTGTGTAAAGCAAGAGGGCATGATGTCAATTTTTTCTTAGGTGTGGACCAAGGTTAGACATGTAACCTTTTATTTTGAATGAATAAGACAACAAGATAGAAGAATGATAAAGGAATGTTGGTTTTCTTGGCTTGAGTTTTCAAGGTAAAATATATGTGTGTTGTGTGTTTTCTTTGTCATTTACTTTCTTGATTAAATCTTTCTTCCTCTCTTCTACTAGATTTAGTGTGGAAGTGTTCCTCATTTCCTAACTGGCTCACATCTCAGGTATGATATTGAAAGCCATCAATGTTACCTTTCTATCTCTAGTGCCTAAAAATGATGAGCCAGATTATTTTGATGAATTTTTCCCCATAGCCCTATGTAATATGTTATATAAAGGCATTTAAAAAAATATCACTACAAGAATAAATCCTATCCTCTCTAATGTAATTTCTGAAGAGTAGTTGGGTTTCATGAATAGTAGGAAAACACATGAGGCAGACATTTCTTCACAGAAGGGAATGCACTCCATGAAGAAGAACAAGTTAAGAGGGGAACTTTTGAAAATCGATTTATCCAAATCTTATGAAAAAGTAAATTGGATTTTTATTCAATTTAGCGTTCTCCAGATTGGTTGAGCCTATCATTTGTTAACTGGACAATGTGTTGCATAACTTATTCTTCCTTTCAAGTTCTTATTAATGGATCTCCCTCACATTTTTTTACAACCTCATGGGGTTTGTGTCTAGGGTGTTCGCTCTCCCCTTTCCTCTTTCTATTGATTTCAATACTCTTTCTTATTGATGGAAAAAGGGAAGGAAGAATTAAAGGCATTTTGTTTCAAAAAAATGTCCTCCTCACTCATTTGTTGTTCATAGATAATGTATTATTATTTGTCCTGGGGAAAATTTTCAAAGATATTATGGGAATGCATTATATTTTTTCATGGAGGGAAATTAATTTCACTAAGTCTCTCTTTATTTTTCATAATTTGTCTCCAAAAACTGAGCACCAAATCTCCCATTTGTTTACTATCTCATTGGGTCCATTTGATAGGGGCCTAAAATATCTTGGATTTAATCTTAAACATAATAATTATATCTTAGAGGACTAGATGTGGCTTATTAAAAATACAGAATCTCATATTGTTTCTTGGTGCAATCATTGGCTTTCTCTTGGAGGTCGACTTGTGCTCGTTAAGTCCATCCTTGAGAGTATCTCAGTATTTTGGATGTTTATTGTGCATATTTTGAAAGGAATCCTCGTCAATATTAGAAAGAGGTGTTTCATATTTCTTTGTACATGTCGAAAAGAAAAATAAGGTATCCCCCTAATCAAATGTGTAAGTTTTAAACATATGAAGTAGTATGATTCAACTTTGTCTTGCATATTCGATATTGTTGAATGTCTCAAGTGAAGATTCAGCCAAGAAACTATGGGGCAGGTTGGGGAGCTTGTACCAGTCAAAATCCCTAGTAAACAAGTTGCTTCTCATAAATAAATTGTATCTTCTGAGGATGAGTGAGGGAAGTTTGGTGACTGAGAATTTAAATGAATTTAATACCATTATAAGCCAGTTATCTTCTATGGATATTAAAATCACTAAGGAGGATAAATGTATTAGCCTATTATGTTATTTTCCAGACTCCTTGGATAACTTAGTCATGGATATATGGAGTAATAAAACCACATTAGTGCTAAAATACATGGTTGAATCTCTACTATAAGAAGAAATGAGAAGGAAGAACATGGAAGGATCACCAAATATGCTTTAGTAGTGAGAGGTCGACCGGTTGATGGAGATAAAGGAAAATTCTCTGGTAGAAATTCTAAGTCAAAGGATATATCTAAATCCCATGTTCAGTCGACAAGAAGATTTGGAAATTCAGTAAAGATAGGAATTACAAAAGGGACTGCAAGTCGAAGAAAATAGAAGTCAGTATAGGATATAAAGAGAAGCACTTGACTGAGAGAAACATGACTCCAGATAAGGGAGGCAATGTGTACCTGGCATCGACCAGTACACATTCGAATCAATATGTTTGTTTTATTGAATTAGGATCCTCCTATCATATGACATCACATAGAGAATGGTTATGTGAATATGAACAATATGAAGGAGGAGATGTGTTCTTGGGGGATGAATCGACAACCAAAATTGTCAAATGAGAAAGAGTTTGATTGATACTACGAGATGGGAGGAGTAGAACCCTTCCAGGTGTGCTACACATCTCGGGTTTGGAAAGAAACATGATTTATGTCATCAAGATGAGTGATGCAGAGGAGCACACTCTATTTCAAAAGGATGTGTACAAGATGGTCAGAGGTGTGATGGTCTTATTGAAAGGAATTTGGATTGGAACCCTATAAAATTTATTAGGGAGTGTCATCACATCCTCAATGCAACAACATTGTTGTTCATGAAGTTGAATCTACTTCGAATCGACTCAATTCGACTCGGGTTGAGTCAATTCAAACCAACTTGACAAGTCATCATAAAGTCGACCTGACCATGCTATGGCATGAGAGGATGGGACACATAGGAGAAAAATGACTTCGAGCTATGCATAATAAAGGTATGGTCGAAGAATTTCCTACATGTAATTTAGAAGTCAACGTTTTTGAACATTGTATATATGGAAACAAATTCAGGTGAGGTTCTCATCTAGAGCGACAAGGGGAAATGGGATTCTAGAATTGGTTCATAGTGATGTGTTTTTCTCTGTTTCAGTCCCTTCACTTGGTGGATCCCTGTATTATGTCTCCTTCATAGATGATTTTTTGAGGAATACATGGATATATTTTCTGAGGATGAAATTAGAGGTTTTAGAGAAATTCAAAGAGTTTAAATCTCTTTTAGAAAACCAGATAGATAAGAAAACTAAGGTGTCAAAAAATGAAAATGGTGGTGAATTATGTGGAAAATAATTTGATCTGTTCTGCAAGTAGTGTGGCATAGCATGCCAAAATAAGACACCATATACCCCACAACAAAATGGATTTGCTGACAGAATGAAAATACCATTAATGGATAAGGAAAGGACCATGCTTAGTGGTACTGGACTCGCACAAGAATTCTCAATGGAGGCAGTCGACTCAACAAAATATCTATTGAATATGTCTCCCTCGTCAGTTCTAGTAGACACGACTCCACATGAGGTATTGTCAGGTAATAATCCTTCAGTTTCACATCTCAAATTATTTGGATGTGATGCATTTGTGCATGTTCCCAAGGAAAAGAGGAGAAATCTATACAAGAAGGCAATCAAGTAGAATGGGAGAAAACTGAGAGAAGAGAAAGGAGTATGATTCAACTTTTTCTTGCAAATTCGGTATTGTTGAATGTATTAGGTGAGGATTTGGCCAAGAAATTGTGGGACAAGTTGGGGATCTTGTACCAGTTTAAATCCCTAGTAAATAAGTTATTTCTCATAAATAAATTGTATCTTTTGAGGATGAGTGAAGGAAATTCGGTGACTAAGAATTTAAATGCATTTAGTACCATTGTAATCCAGTTGTCTTCTATGGATATTAAAATCACTGAGGAGGATAAATGTATTACAATGGATGATTTTAGGGGATAAATTTCGCTCATGGGCTAATTTTCCATGGTTTTTCCAGAAACAAAATTCGCTATTTTAAAAATAATTCACCCAAATTCTATAGGATAAAATTATTTTACCTTAAAAATCGCTAAAATTTTATTAAAACTATATAAAATCCTTAGAAATTTGAACAGTTTTACAAAAATATCGCCAATCATTTCTAGTTGGCATATGAAGGATTAGTAATATTCGCCAAGGTTTCTACATTTTAAAATAAATTTACATCCTTAAAATCATCCCTGATTAGCCTATTATGATCTTTTCCATACTCTTGGGATAACTTAGTCATGGATATATGGAGTAATACAACCACATTAGAACAAGAAGACGTGGCTTCATATCCACTATCAGAAGAAATGATAAGGAAGAAAATGGAAGGATCGAAAAAAGATTCTTTAGTGGTGAGAGGTCAATCGGTTTTCGAAGATAAAGGAAACTTATCTGATAGAAAGTCTAAGTCGAAGGGTAGATCTAAATCCCATGTTCAGTTGACAAGAAGATGTTGTAAATGTGATAAATATAGGTCGTATTACAAAAGGGAATACAAGTCAAAGGAATTGGAAGTTAGTATAAGATCTGATGAGAAGCAGTTGATTGAGATAAGGATGACTCCATATAAGGGAGGCGATGTGTACTTGGCTTCGAACAATACATAGTCGGATCAATATGTTTGATTGATTAACTCAGGAGAAACCTATCATAAGACACCACACAGAGAATGGTTTTGTGAATATGAACAATATGAAGGAGGAGACATGTTCTTGGTGGACAACTCGACAACCAAAATTGACGAATGAGAAATATTTCGATTGATATTTTAGGATGGGAGGAGTAGAACCCTTCCAGGTGTGCTACACATTATGGGTTTGGAAATAAAATTTATATCTGTCAGTAATATGAGTGATGCAAGGGTGAACACTCTATTTCAAAAGGATTTGTGCAAGATGGTCAGAGGTGAGATGGTATTACTGAAAGGAGTTCATATTAGAACCCTATAAAGTTACTAGGGAGTGTCAACTTGACTGGATGAAACAACATTGTTTTTCTTGAATTCGACTCGAATTCGACTCAACTCAACTAGACTCGGGCTGAGTCAATTCAATATGACTCAACAAGTCATCATAAATTTGACCTAGCCATGCTATGGCATGAGAGGATGGGGTGCATAGCAGAAAAAGGAATTTGAGATATACATAACAAAGGTATGGTCGAAGAGTTTCCTCCATGTAATCTAGAAGTTGACTTTTGTGAACATTGTTTATATGGAAAACAAATTTGGGTGAGGTTCCCATCTAGAGAGACAAGGGAAAATGGGATTCTAGAATTGGTTCATAGTTATGTGTTTGGCCCTGTTTCAGTTCCTTCACTTGGTGTATCCCTTTATTATGTATCCTTCATAGATGATTTTTCCAGGAAGACATGGATATATTTCCCAGGAAGATATCAGAGGTTTTCGAGAAATTCAAAGATTTTAAATCTCTTGTAGAAAAACAAAAAGATAAGAAGATTAATGTGTTGAGAACTGACAATGGTGGTGAATTCTATGGAAAATAATTTGATTAGTTCTGTAAGTAGTGTGGCATAGCATGCCAAAATACCACACCATATAGACCACAAAAAATGAAGTTGTTGAAAGAATGAACAGAACATTAATAGATAAGGAAAGGAGCATGCTTAGTGGTGTTAGGCTCGCACAAGAATTCTCAGCGGAGGCAGTTGACACTGAAAATTATCTATTGAATATGTCTCCTTCGTCAGTGCTAGTCGAGACGACTCCACATCAGGTATGGTTGGGTAAGAAACCTTCAGTTTCACATCTCAAAGTATTTGGTTGTGATGCATTTGTGCATGTTCCCAAGAAAAAGATGAGCAAGCTAGATAAGAAGGTAGTCACGTGTATTTTCATTGGATACAAATAAGGAATGAAAGGATATAAGATCTGGGCTTCTGCATCAAGGAAAAAAGTGTAAAGTTGAGATGTGGTATTTAGAGAAGTCTGAAGTAATTCTGATCCTGAAGAAATTATTCAAACCGAGAATAATCTAGAGAAGGTGTGGTTTGAACTAAGGAACAAAGAATGTGATTCAGATGAGTCGACTGGATTAGAAGGAGAGGTGGAACAACCAAATCCAATTGTAAGGGGGTAAAAAAGAGTAAGAAAACTTGTCGAAATGTATAGTCCACCCGACTTCCATTCCAAATTTGTGTTAATTTCAACCAACGATGATCCCAAGTTGTTTAGGGAGGCAGACAACTCAGCAGAGGGAAAAATATGGAAGGATGCCATGATCGAAGAGATGGAATCCTTGCACAAGAATGAGACATGGGACTTATTCAAATTACCTAGTGGAAGAAAGCATTTCAGTAGAAAATGGGAATTTAATAAGAAGATGAACAGAACATGTCAAGTTGTGAAATTCAAAGCTCGATTAGTAGCGAAAGGATATTCTCAAGTCGAAGGAGTCGACTTCAATGAGATTTTTTCCCCCTATTGCAAAATTAACTTCCATTATAGTACTAATATCTATGGTTGTAGCATTTGGTATAGAAATAGAACAGATGGATGTGAAGACAATGTTCCTACACGAGGACTTGGAAGAGGAAATATACATGAAACATCTCGAAGGATTTGTAGTAAAGGGAAAGAAAGATTTGGTGTGCAAATTGAAAAAGATCCTTTTATCGTCTAAGGAAATCACCAAGGATGTGGTACCAAAATTTCGACACATACATCCTTAGTTTAGGGTTTGTGAGAAGCAAAGTTGGTCACTGCATATTCTTGTTAATTCCATCCTTGAGAGTATCTCAGTCTTTTGGATGTCTATTTTGCATATTTTGAAAGGCATCCTGGTCAAGATTAGAAAGAGGTGTTTCATATTTCTCTGAACAGGTTGAAAATAAAAATAAATTATCCCCCTAATCAAATATGTACATTTTAAAAATGTGAAGTAAAGAAATGCATATAGATTCTTAAGCAAAAAAGAAAGTAATCAATGAATCATACACATAATACATAAAGATTTACACTGGAAACCCTTGACTGGGAGAAATCCATTCTTCCTTGGTGTCACACCTCTCAACTCTTCATTTCATTAATTTCACCATTTGTAATACAATAGATACAATATTTTATGTATCTCACAACTATCAAAACCCCTAATCCCTTAATCCAAGATTAATTTAGAAAACCACTAAAAATATCGAAAAACACAGTCGTCAAATCTTATGCACCCCCACACACACTTGAAAATAATATATCACCTACCCAACATTATCCAACTTGTTGTTTTCTTTTCATATAGGGGGTATCATGATTACATATTCAACGATGCAGGGAAACAACACCCATTGCTTCTCTACACCAGGAGAACTTCTTATAGCTCACGAACTTTGTCAATGAATCTAGACCATTCTTCAAAGTGTCAATTGTTTCTAGAAACATCATCATTTATTCAACCATGTCTCTCACAAAGTTGTACTGAACATCAATATGTTTTGTCTTTGAATGATAAGTTGGGTTATTTTCCAGGAATATTGCACTTTGACTTTCACAATCTAACCTTACTTCTTGTTGTACCAACCCAATACCTAAACAAAATATATGTAACCATACTACTGCCATATATTCAACTTCTCTAGTTGAGAGTGCCACTACAACCTTCCTTTTTCTCATCCAACAGATTTCTCCTCCAAACAGGTCAAACACATACCCACTTGTAGATCTTTTGCAATATAGATCTCTAGCCCAGTCTGCATCAAGAAACCCATGTATTTCCAACACTTTGTCCAATCCTAGTCTTCCTTGGTAGCACAATCCATAACTAGAATTTCCACACAAACACCTGGAAACCCTTTTTATTATTGTCCAATGATCCTTCCCTGGTTTTGACATATACCTGCTCAAATCTCCCACTGCATGTGGAATGTTTGGTCTAGTATAGAACATTTCATACATCAAATTTCCAACTTCACTAGCACATGGAACATGGCACATGTCCTCTTCCTCTTCTTATGTCTTGGGACACTGATATGTAGATAACTTTACACCTACAAGAATAGGAACCTTGACCAATTTAATTTCATTCATATTAAACCTCTATAATATTGTCTCAACATATTTTCTCTGATTCAACGAGAGTTTCCTATTTTCATGATCTCTTTTAATCTCCATTCCCATAATGAAGTTAGTAGCACCGAGATCCTTCATGTCAAATTTGGAGTATTGCTACGATTTCACCTCATTGATGAAATCCATGTTATTTCCTACCAACAACATGTCATCGACATACAATATTACATAAATGAAGTGATTACCAACCTGTTTAGAATATACACAATGATTAGACCTGCTTCTTACAAATCCCATTCCAAGGATGTATGTGTCAAACTTTTTGTACCATGTCCTAGGTTATTTCTTCAAACCATACAGTGACTTCTTTATCTTACATACTAACTCTTTCATTTCCTTCACTTCAAAGTTGTTATAGTGGGAAAACCCCCTTATCGACTACACTAGGGTTCTAAAGTGCAGTCATAGCTAACCATCTAAAGTCTCCTACTTTTAACAACTATCCCAATAGTACCCCACAATCATACATAAGATGAAAAGTATATGGATATGGTAGGATTACCTTAAACCCCGTGTCCGGTGTTGATCCCTTTGCACTTCAATGTTTCCCGATTGCAGATCGCCTCCCAAGCCCAACCTGCATTCACCAAAATACAAACAAGAAACTATGAGAATGCATTCTATATATTGATTAATGGGTTAGATATCATAACAAAATATAAATAAATCATAAATATTGAAGATATCATTTGGCGGGACGGAAAAAGTACTTCTTTATATTCATCTCACATAGTAGCTTACAATACGAGAGCGACAAATGCTCCTCGAACTCGGTCCTGGGCTCCTCTTCATCAAGCCCCAACTACTTCCATGTATCTTTATCCTCTTCAGTTCTCTCTAGGGAAATGACAAAGGTTTTGCAATGGAGGAAAAAAGGGTTGGAATAAGGAATTATGGCTCAAACTCACAATGTGGTGGAAAATAATTGGGGCAAGGGGGAATACTGAAATGGGCAGAGTTTCTTTTCTCTCATGATTCTTGTAGGAATGGGACCCCAATACCTTCTTTTATATGCAAAAAAGATAGTTATTCCGTTGGGTGACTAACTATGGGCGGTCAATTGGTTAGGAAACTACCCAAAAGCCCGTATCCCCTTGCAAATTTTATTTTTTTTCAATTTTTGTTAGTATACGGGGGTTGTAATGGTCCAACTAGAATATGTACACGATATTTAGAGGTGTAGAAAGCGTGTTTATGTGGGCAGTAGTGGTGCAGGGCACGTACATCTTCAAAAATATGGTATTTTAGAAGATCTATTTAGTGATGGCTTTGGAAAAAATAACAAGTAAGATGGCCTGCTGCCAGGTATGCATGTATGGTGCAATTTAGGGTTATAACAGATGCCCCCTAATGTGTGAGGTCATAAGAGAATCTGATGGCCGAAATACATTACAAATATTCACCAATGTACGAAGCGAGTGAGCTCAGGGACCGGAATTGGAGAGGTGACATCTACAAAATAATAATTGTCTCACCGAGGCGGGCATACCCATGCTTGGGATGAAATAAAATCATGGCTACCAATCAAATACACTGCAGATCCATGTCATATAACTACATAAAGTGTAGATGCGAGCAATACACAATGGATCTACATCTCAAAATCAAAAGATATACATGTCTAGTATCCATATTCAAGAAGCCAATGATGCCTGAAGGCTGGAGATGAGGCCTTCAGAGCTCGAGAAACAACTTCAAGATCTTCAAAACTTGGGTAGGAGTGTAATATGAGTGTATGAATTCAGTACCCAGAGGTCTTCGATGGCTTGTTGGAAACATATAAGAGGATCTCGGTGATCAGGCAAAGAACTTCATTGATTTCGAACAAAGACTTGATTGGAATTTCAGGATGGTCGGGCATGAGGACAAGAGAAAATCTGCAGAAAGGTCGACTCAAACTGGGAAAAAATTCCCTTTGATAATAGCACGACAAATGATGAGACTCGGGAAGCATGGAATTGACATAAGTTTATGATGCAGGGGGAAATGCAAACTCTCCATATGTTTGGAAGAATAACCAAACGGAGGAGGACACAACTCTATGTAGTGAGAACAACTTCCTAAGGTCATATTAAATCCCAAAGCTTGAAAAACAAACAAAAGGATGTGATTTTTCCAGGGGTGACTCATTGTGCTGCCAACAAATAAAATACTTTTCCCTTCCTCTTTTTGGGGTATATTTGATTTTTTTGTCTTTTTCAATAATTTTGGAAAGCTTGAAAAAGAATAAAAGAATGCTACGTTACAAAGGAGAAACAAGTGTCACAAACCTATAAGTTCCAAGCACAAGGAACAGAACGATGCTCAGATCAAGGAGACATATGAAAGAAAAGGACACTCGGAAAAATTCCTCCATGGGTCAAGGTGTCAAGACGAAAAGGAAAAGTGCTACAAGGCTTGAGTATAAGGCATGCTTCAAATGGTTCAGTTGAGAGCAACATGGAGCCGACATTAGGCCAAAGACGCAGGGATACAAATGCGATTAATAAGACACAATTATAACATCCTTCAATGTAATTTTAACGAGCCCAGAGAAGGTAAGATCGACGATTTTTCACTTTTACAGAGTTTGAAAAAGCATAAAAGAAGACTCCATTGGGGTACCTTTTTCGAAAGTAGTCTATTCGGTTCGAAAAATGGGTAAACTAGCACTGAAAAGATGTCTATTTAAAACCATTTTAACGAGTGTTACAAAGACAATATCACTCGACAATCTTTTCAATTTTAAGGAGTCTAAAAAGAGCTTAACTATGGAGTCACTGCCTTTTTCTAGATTTAGTCTCCCTAGCTCGAAAAAGTGAAATTTACTGAGGAGAACTCTCCCGGTGAGATGAATCTCCTGAGGTGTACCTTTTTCCTCCTTAATATACAGGCCGGAAAAGGGGTAAACTCATGCCAGTAGATGTTTTTTTGAACCAATTAACGAGTGTGAAGAAACAAGGTCACTCAACGATCTTTTCACTTTTAAGGTGTCTGAAAAGAGCTTAACTATGGAATCCATAAGGGATGTTCTTCTGGACCAATTTAATGAGTGTGAAGAAACAAGGTCACTCGGCCATCTTTTCAATTTTAGGGAGTTTGAAAAGAGATTAACTATGGACTCCATGGGGGTTCCTTTTTCGTAAATTTAGTCCCTCGGGCCCGAAAAAGGGTTAAACTTATACTTGAGAATACTCTTCTAGCGAACAAAAGTTCCTAGAGTATACCTTTGTTCGTGCGATTGACCGCCCGGACCGAAAAAGGGGTAAAATACCATCGAATAGACGTGCCTTCAAGTTTTAGTTTGGTGAGCGTGAAGGACAACAAGATCACTCGACAATCTTTTCATGTTTAAAGAGTATGAAAAGGGATTAAAGAAAACTCATCATTGTTTGGGAGTCCCAAGGGTGAGGTCAAGAGTGATGATGAATCATGCAAATGAGGTTCAAACTCGTTATCAGGACAAGACTAACAAGGAATCTCGAGCCTAAGGTCATTAACAATGGCATGGACGCCAAAAACAATAAGGATCTAACTAGGGCATCCATGTAAAGGCAGGATCTACAACTAAATTACAACACTTCTAAAGCAGTAATGAGGGTTCTGTGTCGCAAATCGGTGGGATTGATCCTATGGAAAAGAAAAAAATACAACGAGATGTAGAAAGTGGAGGTGGAATCCTAACTTAGATGCAAAAGTTTGGAAAAATGACTTTTTACCAAACGACTTTTAAAAAAAAAAGACCCAACTCTCAAAAATTTTCCCAAGACCAAAAATGAAGTGTATTGTAACATCCTGTAATAAACTCAAGAACCATGCTAAACGATTTTCAAGCTAGAAAAAACAACAAAAAGGGGCCAAAAAATGACAAAAAGGGGCCAAAAAGTCTATAAATAGAAGCTGATAGCTCATTATCACCATTGTAATTTGAGAATTGACCAAAAATCCAAAAACACCCCTTTTCTAAAAGAGTTGATTTCGAGAGCTTTAGAGGACGAAACGAACTTTCGCTCAGACCAAGTAAGTACAAACTAGCTCCTCTTGCATTTCCATACTTTCTTTTTACTTTGATTTTAGTTTTTTAGAGGGCACACACCTCTAAAAAAGGTCGGCCCTACGTGTACACGGGATGTCAAAGGACAACCCGCATATGCCCACATGTAGAAATCAGTCTACCCACGTGCATACACGACTGTGTCCAATACAGCCTGCATGCACCCTCAAAGATGTGGAAAATTTAAAAAATGTAAGATTTAATCCTCCATGAACTTGTCATTTTGCAAGATGTATGTCCACTGGAGAGAGAGGGAGCATGAAGATGTGGATATTATAGTTGATGAGGACCCCATAACTATGGCTTCATTGAGACAATATGGTTTGTGGAAGTTCCTCTGGTGTCCGTTTATGAGGGCACAACCCAGGTTGTTGAACGCCTTAGTAGATTACTGGCATCATGATGCTGAGGCATTTATGATCGAGGGGCAGTCATTGACTCCGACAACTGAAGACATTTACTTCTTGACCAGTCTCTCGAGGAGAGGTGATCCAGTCAACTTACGTACTTTTCCCTCGATGCCTCACAACATTGAGGATTTGATTGGACTCCATTGTAAGGTTGGTACTAAGAAAGTAGGTTCTCAGGTGTCGATAAACAAGATCAACAATCTATCATTGAAAGTGATAGTTCTATTCATTGGGTGGATTACTGGATCCGTGGCTTTACATCATGCGTCCCGAGCACACATGCATTTTGCAGTGTAGTGCTTAAATGCATGGATTTTTTATTGGAGTACAACCATGCTAGACATCATGAAGAGACAACTCACCAAGTGTCGCGGGTGAGAAAAAAAAAGTTTGGGTTTGGGACCATCCTACGTCTTTCTTCTTCGAGAGGGTACCCAGTCTTAGTCCATGAGAGACAGTGTGATAGCATGAGGCCTCCCTCCCATCATTATGTAGATGTACAACATTGCTTCCACGACAGGGGGGTGGAAGGACCATAGAGGCCTTCGATGATAAGTTTTTTGACTGGTGGGCATGACATATTCCGACAATAGAGGAATACCCCTATGCTAGGATCAACTTTTCCAGGGATCTGGACATGCCCGTACCTCTTGGAGGTGATCGAGGAGATATAGGTACGCTTTTTTTTAAATTTATTTAATTTTTATTTCTTTATATATATATCATTTTTATGTGTACCAGAGTATCTAACAACTATGTATCTGTTATGTACAGATGTGGGACCAGTGCGTCCAGTAGACTTCTCAAGGACTAGGCGATGTCCTCGACTAGAGGCAGGACCAACCACAGTCACCAGACTAGCAAAATCAGTAGGGGGACCTCCAACTGGAGAGGCTAAGAGAGTATTGAGACTGGTGGAGCAGAACCTCACCGCGCTCACTCATACAGTTCCTGTGGCAGAGATCGAGGATCTCCCACCGTCGATGAAACCTCACGTAGTTGGGGTACCACGGACCTGGGTCCAACTCTTTCGTCATTTGGAAAACGTCGATGTTCACTATGGCAGGGTCAACAGGCCCCGCCCTTAGCTATGCTGGACTACTTACCTGTCGAGGGCACCTTTTGTATATTTTTGAGGGCATAAGCCCCATGACTCTTACTAGACATATATTTTTTAGGCGCTTGCGCCCACCTATGTACTCTAATATTTTCGATATATATATCTGTATTTACATCTTTTTATGTCTTATGGATTACATTTATTTACAATTTGTTTTACATGTGTGTGTGTGTGTGTGCTTTTTCTTACATGTGTGCAATATGCCAATCTAATACATGATTAACTAGAGTATCTTTGATTTGATTCAATCTCCTAGGAACATGGATATATGTAATGTAATCAAAACTTCATTCTAAGAGACATACCCTAAGGAACCGTCGGTGTAGAGTAGGATCATAAACATGGTAAACCCCATTTAATTGGGACACAACCAGCTGAGCATCTAAGTAGACCCGAAGGTGAGAGATACCATGCGGCAAAGAGTCACCAAGAAATTCTAAGACTGTGTTGTATTCAGAAACATTGTTTGTGGTGTTACCTAAAAAGACACCTCCTGAATATAGAAACTGGCCCTGAGGTGTGAAAATCACCCAAGATTCGGAAACAAGCCTCCGAGTGTGCTGGCTAGTGCCATCTACAAACCCAATGAACACCTCTGATTCACTTGACATCTGCCATAGTGAAAAATATGACATAAAAAATGACACGTCCATAAAACAAAAAGACAAAAAATAACTGTATAAAAACTATACATATGTACAAGATGTCACCCAAGGCGACCCACCTATGAGTAATACTTCTTGAGGTAGAGCCTGTTTCTAGGCTCCACCAAATCATTTCCCTCAAATTCCACTAGACGATAAGAGCCCTTATTTAGAACCTCCTTCATAATGAAAGGTTCGAACCACATGGGTTTGAACTTGCCTGCCCCCAGGGGATCCTTATCTTGGTCATAGACCAGGACAAGGTCACCTTCAGAGAAAATCCAAGGATGAATGGAGCGATCATACTGACAATTGAATTTTTATTTTGTGAGCCTCGTTGGCCAAGGATGCACCCTGACGCTACTCAAGATATAATAAACACTCTTCAAGCGATGAAGTGTCTGGCAATAACTATACCGCCAACTTTAGAGACGGGATATGGAACTCTATAGGAAATACTTCTTCCATCTTGTAAACGAGTTGAAAAGTTGAGAAACCGGTTGCAGTCTTAACAAACATTCAGTAGGCCCATAATGTCGAGTGCAACATCAAATACCAATTTGACTTGGCCGAATTGATCGTTCGTTGCATAATATTCTTAAGAGACTTAATCACAACTTCCACTTGACCATTCGCTTGTGGGTAGTAGGGTGGAGAATGTTCTTGCCTCGACCCAAGATTTGATGTTAACTCGGATATCATTTTATTCTGAAAGTGACTCCCATGGTCAGTGACAATCTCCCTTGGGACATTGAACCTTGCTATAATCTGGTTAAACAAAAAGAGAGTTTCTATCTCGCCATCATCTTTGAACTTTGGCATAGCCTCGACCCACTTCATGAAGTATTCTACTGCTACGATGATATAATGATGCCCCCTTGTTGAAGGGGGATTGCATGTAGTGTAATAAATCCCCCACTTGGTGAAAGGACCAACTATGATGATGGGAAACATAGGAGCGGGTTGTGCCCTCATCTTCTGAGAGAAGATCTTACGCGGGTGGCACTTCTTGACCTATTCAACAAAATCTTTGATTAATGTCGACCAAAAGTAATCGGCTCGTAGAATCTCATGGGTTGTTGCTAACCCAGATAAATGACCACCACATGCTCTAGTGTGGCAATCATTAGGCATGATTTTCTCTTCTTCATGAGTGAGACACTGACGAAGGATACAATCTACACCTCGATGACACAAAGTGTCCTCGAGCATGAGATAGTTCTTGGCCTAATGGCGTATACGGTGACGCTCATCACGAGAAGCAGAGGTCGGGCACTTAAAAGTCTAGAGATAGACTAGTATATCTCCATACCAAGGGTTCGAAGATGTGATCAAAAACATGTCTCCTTTAATAGGCGATTCTTCGGGTATAACATCACTTGACTCAACTGAAAGTTCTGAAATGAGTTCCGCAAAGACCAACGACTTTTTGGATTTTTCTGAAACAAAATCCAAGTCAAATTCCTAGAGGATAACTATCCATCTACTGATCTTTCGGCCGATTATATATCATGTCAGCACATATTGAAACAGATTCACAACGACAATGACGGTGGTCTTGCAAAACAAGATATAATGATGGAACCGTTGGACAGCATGAACTGTTGCCAATGCAAGTTTTTCAACGTGGGAATAATTGAGTTATGGTCCAACCAAGCCTTAGCTCAAGTAATAAATCACGTTTTCTTCAATAAAATCATCCTCATGAACCAATACCATACCGGTAGTCGAATCCACAGTGGCCATGTACAATAAGAAATATTTATTATAATTGGGTGGCCAAAGTAGAGGGGCAGACGTGAGGGAGCATTTCAATGCTTCAAAAGAGTGTTGAGTGGCTTCGTCCCAATGAAAAAAAATTCCCTTCTTTAGTAAATGCATGAAACCATTTGTGATATCTACATAATATGCGATGAAACCCCGTAAAATTTTTTCTTTTCTCTGTAAACTTTGAAGCTGAGGGACTGTGCATGGGGGAGGCAACTGAACTATTGCCTCAACCTTTAGAGGATCGACCATGATCCCTGTTGTCGAAACTATGAAACCTAGCAGATGACCTGACGTCATGTAAAAACTACATTTGTTTAGATTCAAACGAATCTGTTAATAGTGACATCACTCAAAGATAAGTCAGAGGTGTGTGGGATGTTCAACTCTCTTACGAGATCATGATGCTAAATCATCAAGATAAGCCTCAATTATGTGTTTGAGATCATGGAAAGAAAAATATATGGCCTGTAGTGTCCCCAAGGCCGAGCCCCGTTGCAAATCATGATATATGAAATGAATTGTAAACATGTCTATAGGCTGGTGAGCCATGTTTTGTATAAGCTGGTAGGCTTATGTGGTTGTTAGGCCATGGAGCCTAAGTGTTGAAGGCCAGGAGACTGCTGATGTACATGTATGTATGTATAATGATTAATAAAAATATAAACACCGCCAGGTGCAGACCGACCACAATGAATGAGTGAAGGGGAACTGAGCGTCCACAGAGTGGGCAAGGGATTAGGGGCTGGAAGGTGGGAAAAAGGGGCTAAGTGTTGAGCCTAGGGGCTAAGCCTAGGGGGCTTAAGCTTGGGTATAATATTTTAATATTATTTCCCAAAAGACATGTGTATTTTTATTTTATCCTAAGTTCCTGGCAAGGGAAAACGTGCAAAAGGGATGCATGCTATGGGAACGCATGCATTTCCCAGGGTGACAAGTGTCAACCCTGGTGCATGCAAAT
>ML801020.1:0-31073 GCA_009831015.1 Picea engelmannii
CAAAGTAAATAAATAATGAACAAATGAGAAATCATACACATACACAGTACGCCCATGTTTTTATGTGGAAACCTAAAGTGGGAGAAAACCACACAATTATTTTTCTTATGTCTTTAAGAATTACATTTATTGGAAGCACCAACTTCCTTTGTTTTCCAACTACAATTGGAAAGAGGCTCCAACTCCCCAATTCTCTGGCTACAACCATAAGGAGGCTACAACCCCTTATGTTTTCCAGCTACAACCAAAAGGTGGCTACAACCACCTATCCTTGCCCCGTCCAACCATCCTAATGTAGAAGTAGAATGATGGAACTGTTGTCACAGTATCGCTGTGAGATATACTTCTGTAAACCTATACCAATCAACCTGTAATAAACCTGTAACAACCTGTACTAATAATCTATACCAACTTGTACCATACATCAACCTGTACCTCAACCTGTACCATCAACAAATGCATCAACCATGCACCAAACATGTACAAATAACCTGTCACAATAACCTGTCCAAACAACCTATCACAACAAACTGTCTCATCAATATTATCAACCAAATCAGATCTACTCACCAAGAAAAATATCAACCATATGCACAATATCACCAATATGTGCATCAACCAAGCACTACACAACAACTCATAAACATCACGAAGATCAATATGTGCTTCTAATATATCAAGACAAGTATGCTACATCATCCATAAACCATGTGTCAAATATACTACTAACAAGTGCCTCCAACCATGTACCAAATATGTACCAATTATGCATCAACTATTCATCAACTATGAATCATCAATATGTACCAACATAATCAACTATACACCTCATGTATGCGCCAACTCATCAACTACTTGTCTCAACCATGTACCCAACATGTCACCTCAACCAAAATCCCTCATCAATTTCATCATCCAAATATGATTTGTAACTCTGTAATAGACCCGGTGTATATGATCACATACCTGCAAACCTTCCATAACTTTAACAACAAGAGACTAGCATTTTCATCAAACTTTACTTTAGTCTCACATGACTAGTTTTGGATTGGTCAACAACCCTAACTTGAAATAATCATAACTATGTACCTGTAATGAATAAATATATAAAAATAGTACATAATGTTCTTCAGTGTCTTTATGCAATTCCTCCATATGTCACTACTTGGAACCTCTCAAAAAAGGAGTTATAGCAAAAATGACATACCTTGTTGAATTCTGGCTTATTCAGCGAACTTGTAGAGCATGCCCCGCACGAAATATTTGTTTTATAGATCTGAAATTGGTACAAATAATACTAAATACGGTACTCTAACCAATACATTTTCTATTACTGAATTTGGATCTGTTATGAAGAAGTTATGACATCTTTACCCGAAACGCTTGTTTTAGACTAGTTTCAGGACTAGCCACAAACCATATTTTCCACGGAGTGTAAATCCAAAAATACAACAACCCACAAGCTGAAGTTTTTATCACAGTGACTTGGATATGTTTCCTCAATCGCCTCCCAATTTCAAGGTATGATTCATTCTATAAAACAAGTTATTGTGAAAATGGTGAGATGACCTGTAAATAACATACCATAGAAAGCATCATCAAAATTATTTATTCTCCCTTGAATTTCATCCTTATTTACTTCACCTTCCCTCTGAAATTAGGCTTATATATCCTTTGGTTACCTCATTCACTTGTAGATATTCAATATTCTCAAGTGTGATTAAAAATGAAAGACCCTTGCCTTTTATTTATACTTTCATGTAGCTTCCTCAAAGGGTTACCTTCTAACCATCTTAACCCACTTTCCTTATTTTAGGGCTAACCCACTTCTAAACAATTTTCCACTTTTATCCATTAAATTTATTATTTAAATAATTTCTTTCATACTCACTTTGACTTATAGTACACTCATCACTTTACTTTATTATTTAAATTACCTTCTAACCATCTTAACCCACTTTCCTTATTTTAGGGCTAACCCACTTCTAACCACTTTTCCACTTAGTAATTTCTCCATTAAATTTATTATTTAAATAATTTCTTATGTATCCACTTTGACTTATAGTAAACTCATCACTTCATTTTATTATTTAAATAATTTATTTTTTTCAACCACTTTGACTACTTTGACCTTTTGGGGCTTCTAGATGAATCATGAGGGTTCTCCAACTTCATATGGTCATAACTCTCTAACCGTGGGTAGTTATGTGACGTTCCACATACCACAGGAAATGGAATGACATGTACTATCCATATAAAATATTATTACCTTCAAATATATTAAAACTCATACCATTATACATAAAAAAAACTTGGGCCCATTACCACAACCTTTGTACTACCAAAATTTTCACCAGACTTTCTTCAAGGGTTGACATCAATGAAAACCAACCCAATTAATCAACAATATCCCCCTTTGACATTGATGACAACACTCTGATGCAATAATGAAGTCATATCACTCATACTCCCCCTGTGACCATCACTTCCTCTGGAACCATGCCTCTGTGCTCTTTCTCCAAGCATTTACCTCTCCATCTGATAAATCTCTCCCCCTTTGTTATCAATGGAAAAGGTATCTTCCCATTTGGGGTTGCTCCCCCTGACTAAACTCTTCCTGAAACTGATCTCCCAACCTAAAATAACCTCTTTATGGTGCTTCCTCATGTAAATGTAAGATATATAAGATAAGCATTCAATAGCATGCATTTTGGAGTAGAAATTACTCTGAGTATATCGCAAAGATACTCAATGGCTTCCCTTGGAAGCGGTTTTGTAAAGATGTCTGCCACTTGTTCTTTTTTTCCCACATATTCAAATTTGATGTTCGTCTCTACAACATGTTACCATAGAAAGTGATACTTTATTGGAATGTGCTTCATCTTGGAGTGCATGACCAGGTTCTTTGAGATACTGATGGCGCTTGTATTATCACAATAGATTGGAATGGGATCATCATACTCAACCTATATATCTGTCAATTTTTTTTTCATCCATAGAACCTGTGTACAACATGTTGTTTCTACAATATACTCTTCTTCGGCTGTAGATAAAGATACTGATGATTGTTTCTTGCTTAGCCAAGATACTAAACACTCACCCAAGTAGAACGCTGCTCCAATGGTGCTTCGTCGGTCATCAATGTAACCTGCCAAATCTGCATCTGTGTAGGCAATAAGTGATAGATCCTTTCCTTTTGGATACCATAATACAAACTCTTATTGTAATGTTCCCCAAATTTACCAAATAATTATTTTTTTTCTTAGGGACATTAAATCTCTTTCTCTTCGAACAACTTATCTCAAAATACCTACTATTACTAAAAGTAGGTAGTTGTCATCACTATTAACTTTTTCAAGGTTTATGTTTCCAGTTATTGACACAATTAACTAGCATTATAACATATTTTATCTCTGCGTTATTTCCTATTGCACTATAGTCATATACTTAAAGGGACAAAGGTAACTTCACTATACCCCAACCTCTCAGATTACCAACATATATAAATAAGCATAATGGTTAGTAAACCCCTACTAACATTATGATCCTATCCATATATCCATATATATATATGTATACGTATTAACGTTAGATTTATAGGGGAAGAACCCCACTCCAATTATAGAAAATCATTAAGCATATACAATACCCATATCATACAGGACTAAACAAAGTTGAGTTTAAAACATAGATAACATACTTAAAAATTAAGGTTCAATACATCTATCACAAACATAAAACTTTCTGTCTCTGTGCACTCTAGGCACTTCTCAGTTTACCGTTGCCAAAATAGTGGTTGAAATTGTGACCCTCTCAAGGACGAATATCCTTCGCGCAAGATCCAGATCCACAATCCTCCCCTTCTGTCGATCTCCTACCTCTCGGTGCTTCTTCCGATCAACGATTGCTATCAAATTTTGTTCTGCCCTTCATTCCTTTTTCCACGCGTCTCCCTAGATTCCCACGATCTGCACCACGTAACTCTCCTCTAGATCAACAAATATTTTTGACTTTGCCTTTTCGGCCTCTGGGAGTTTCAACTCTCAACTCCACTCTCCTCTGCGTGCCAATACCCCGGAGTGGGATATCTATTGCCACCTATCCCCTTGAATCGATGGCTAGGATCTTCTCCAAGGATCCGGCCTTCGGGGATCTCAAATATCAATCTCTTGTCCCTACTAATTGGATATCTCCTGGAGTTCTAGATCAATCGCCATGTTTCCTCCTTCACATCGACGACCCTCGTCATTTTCGGGACTCCGACCTTCGGTGATTTCAAATCTCAACAACCACGAGTCTCCGGAGTGAATCCTTCCGGAGTCCATGATTTGGTGACACCTGTCCAACCTATATCAATGGCTAATGTTTGCTCTCGCTATTCAGGCTTTTGATGTTTCAGTTCTCAAATTGAAACTCCAGTGAAAGTTTCTTTGGAGCTCGTGATCTGGTGACTAGTGTACCCTCGCAGATCGACGACTCTCAAATATTCGACTCTCCAGGCTTCGACTGTTTCAACACTTCAACTTCTGCCTCCTTTTGGATCCCCCAACCCATTGACACATATCCTCTATGGATGCAACAATCCATAATATTCTTTTACAAATCGGGTTTTCATGACTTGCGACTTCCAAGTTAACACTTCCTCCACATTCCCGACTTCCGAAATGCCAATATTTTTTGAGCACCCAAATCTGACGGCTCGCGCTCCTCTGGATGTAATGGTCCAAATCTTCCTTTTGCATATCGAGACTTCACATTTCACGAAGTTGGATGGTCGCTCACTTCGCTGCCCTTGATCCTCAATATCCCAAAATTCTCCCTAGATAATCGACAGTCCACATCTATCCTCAATCAACGACTCATATTAAATCATGATTTCATGTTTCATGAATCCTCACGACTCCGCCCTTTGAAATTTTCACTTTACGAGTCAGAAAATTTTTGATCCCTTACCATGTGTCCCCTTTCGATGGATGGTCCAAATGATTTCAGGATTTTGCATTTCGGGGTTTTCGCAGATTTCACTTTGCTTCTTCCAAATCTTCTTCTTGTGAAATTCTGATAATTCCTCGCGACTAACCAATGCAATACTTCTCTGATATATAATAACTTGAAATATTTTGACTTCTCCTGAGTGGATATTAACCCTTGATCTTCCTTTGATTACCTCAAATTTCTGCGCTTCTCCTTTAGGCACTTCAACTCTTCAAGACTTAGACACTTTTCTAAGTGTTTCCTCTAGATACTTAACCACTATTCCTCCTGAGGTTTGTTTTCTCTTTCTTCCCTAAATTGGGAGATTTTAAAACGTTTTGAAGTCTACACCTTCCAAATTTCTCTGAAACCCCTACTGGAGACGATTTCCCTAAATAATAGTTATGATTGCAAGTGTTATGTAGAGTTTGAAGACTCGTTTAAATAATGGACCGACTCTGTAATAGGTAACAAGTTTATGTATCTAAATCCCTGGACATTTTATCCTAAGATTAAAAAGAAGAAAACTGTAACCCTTTGTTATAATCAACACAGTCATCTAAAAAGGAACATACTTGCAAAAATTGAGAAATACCTTTCCGTGTAATAGATGTTCATGTAGCTCAAAAAATCTGTATAGTTAACAACACATATATAGATATATATTTCAATTCTGATATTCACTCAAAATTTTGTTTGGTAATTGCACAATTTAAACATTTCTTATTTTCAGTCAGAGATTGATCCAATAATTAATTTCCTATTGTAGACTGTATATTATATCACATGAATAGGAACTTTCAAACTTTCATCTACAACAATACACACAACAATTTTCTTAGTTCTACTCAGGAAGACTCCATACATTTATCAACATTTAACACACACAACAGTATTTCTTGGCTCTACTCAATGCATAAATTCAAAGATAGAGGCTTATTCAATAATTCATTTCCTTCTACCCAACTAGTAGTTGTATACTAACTGTCTTTCATCAATATAACATTTAACCATAACTAAGTAAATGCGTTCTACCAATTATTAATCAACAAAACATTCATCCAGGGAACAGTAGAAGAACATATATGAATAAATTGTTGGGACAACAAATGGAACAACCAAGTTACACCCAACCATAGAACAAAACATCCAAAACTACTTGTTTCGTTCACCCCCTATCTTGACCTTGAATCCATGAGAGAGAACCTCAAAACTCCTCTTTCGTTGTCGTCTTCTTTCAGATCCCAATTTTCCTTGCTTCACACTCATAATTAGTGATCATAACAACAAGTGATAGGATTTTCCAAATATCAATCTCTCCTTGCCTCACACTCAGAATTAGTGCTCATAACATCAAGTGATCTTCCATTTCCTAGCATACTCAGCAACATCCTACCTCCTCCTATATGCTATATATTAAAAAGCATCTTGTGCCTAGGTCTTTTCCCCTTGAGAATTTTCACAACTTTACAAATCCTTGATTTTCAGGGGCTGCCAATGGCCAAATTCCTTATTTTCCATTTGTAAAATTCAGCCCTGAGGTAGTTCAAGCTTGTTCCCCACTCATGGAGTCATGGTTAGCTGATTTCAATCTGGTTGTTCCATTTGTCCTTCAGCAATAAATATAGAATTATTTCTCTCTTACAAGTGACATAGTCAAGGAGTTAGTTGAGAAAATCAAATCTTTGCCCAATCAGTCACAATAATTTAATTACAATTAACCAAATTCTAAATTCGGAATTTCCATAAATGGCAATAATTTTCCAAATTTGAATTTGCCAAAAATGGAAATAAATTCCTAAGTGCATTAAGACTTCAATAATAATTTTTTTGGGGGATATCACATTATTTCCCCCTTCAGTACAACACTATCCTCAGTGTTTGTTCCTTTCCTAGAATAGGGTTGGATAAGATTTCTGCAAATATTCCTCTAATTCCCAAGTGGCTTTTTCAGGACTAAAGTGCTTCCATTGCAATTTTACCTGGGCGATGTCTCTGTTACATAGTATTGTTTCTATCATGTCTAGAATGCACAGAGGTTCCACTTGGAACTCACCTTATGGTTCCACTTGCACCATGTTCCAATCGATCATGTGAGTAGGATCATGAACATAATTTTTGAACAAAGAAACATGAAATACATTATGAATTTTCAGATTTGCACGAAGTGCAAGTTGATATTCTACAGGTCCAATTCGAGTTAAGATCTTGAAAGGGACACAAAACCTGTTGATTTCAGAAAAGTTGATTTCACGTCCATATCTTTCCATACTGTTCAAGACTCTGCTACACAAATGTCCATAATTTTGACTCATATGTCACTGTACTATTATGAAGTACTACCACAACCGATTAATCTATCATATTGTACTTTTGCTAACTGAATGCACTAAATCTGTCTACTCAAATTCTGTAAGCTTCTCAAAGGATGGTTCTCTGGTCTGTCTCAGCTACTGCATAGACTCCCCCTATCTATTATTCATATTATTCGGGATTCTCTAAGCCATATGTCTCAGAAAAATTCTTTCTCTCAAGTGTATTCATTATCATCTTCATTAGTAGATTCATCATCTCTCTGAGCTTTGAATTCTTTCTTTCTATCTGTGGATTCATTTTTCACTACAGTGCCTGAAAGTACAATCTCTTGAACATGTTCCTTATTTACATGTCATTATTTTCTTTCAGTTATTTTCCAAACCTTTGTGTATCTGACATATTTCTCTGTAGAATTTTCTTCGTCTCGTTTTATTTCCAATCTTGTAATCTCTGGGACCTGGTCTTTCTTCACCTGTTCTTCATGTTTTCTTATCCATACTTTCTTATATCTGATATCAGTGTTCTCTTTCATGGAAGTATCGATCATGCTTCTACAATCAGTAGCTATGTGTCCATGGTTATGACATTTGTAACATTTGATGTTACGTGGGGCCACATATGCACTTCTTTCTTGAACATTTCTTTTATAATCCATGTAATTTGCAACCTTATGTCCAAAATTAGTACAATAAAAACAATGACCATAAAATAATTTTTCATACCTGGGAGTGAATGATCTTCTTTGTGGTGTATTCCTTCTGAATTTATGCATTGACTGATCATGATCATCATTGAATCTTCTTTGTGTATTGAACATGGATGGTTTTCTTGAAGATGTATCTTCAATATTTTTCTTAGATTCTCGTTGAACATGATTATTTCCTTTGAGTACTTCTTCATAACTCTTTCTATTTTCTTCTTTCTTTTTTTCTAGCAACCTAGAGTCCTTTTATTAATTCTTTATAATTGATGTGGATGTTTTTGTCTCTTCAATGTTCTTGTTGAGCTTGACGATTTTACTTCTCAACCTGACAACTTCTTCTTCAATCTTCTCAACCTCTTCTTCTTTCTTCATTATTTGAGACTTCATGACTTCTTCTATTCTTTTCGCTTCTTCAAGATGAATTTTTAATGTGATTATTTCTTCTTCGAGTCCTTTCTCTTCTTGACCAAATTCTACCTCAAGCTGATTTAGATCGTTAGTTCTTTCCTTAAGATGATATGCCAATCTCTTCTCTCTCATTTATGCTTCTTCCTTCTATGCTTCTATGTCGGCTTCCAAATAATGCTTTTGATATTCAATATTTTCTTCGATCTTTCTGGATTTTTCTAGATGAGTTCTTAAGTTCTTGATGACATGTTGGGATTCTTCAAAAATCTGAACACTTTCCTTTTGTTTCATCAATTATTTCTTGAGTGACACGTTTTCTTCTCTTAGTTCATCTAAAGAACTAATCGATTTATCTTCATAATTGTCTTCCTTTTCAATTAGTTTTTCTATCTCATTTCCTTCATGGCATTATATTTCAAGATGTCCACATTTTTCACAATTAAAAAAAAACAACATACCTCTAGTGATTATGTACTCTTCATCTTCTGAATCTGTTAGACATGGTGAACATATTTATTCTTGATCTGTACCTACATCTTCTTTGACATCTTATGAATCTACGATAGGTGAAGAATATATATCATACAACTTATCCCAAAGTTCTTGGGTTGATGAACATTTACCGACCTTTTCTCTTACCGACTTAGGTAATCCTTCCCAGATGAAATCCATTTTTGTTTTCTTATTCTTCTTCAATTCCTTCTTGGCTACAGTCTTTTCCTTTTTTGAACTATCATATCCTGTTATGACTGATAGAAAAATATAATACCCCTATTCCTATAAAAATACTTTCGTCCTTCCACTCCACATCTCATAAATTAAACCATTCTAAACATTGAATAGTGGTACTCCTCACAATAATCCATGATCTCCTTCCATTGGTTAAACTGTTTCTTGAGGGAACCTTCTATGATACCAATTTTTCGACTACTGAGAGGGGGGGGGTGTGAATCATTAATAGAGGAATTTAATCATTTTTAACCATATAATGTAAGTGTTATATCAATGTAGCATTATCATCCAATAATTGCAGAGTAAATACAAAATGAAAAAATGAGCAATCATACACATACACAGTACACCAGTGTTTTTATGTGGAAACCCAAAGCGGGAGAAAACCACATAATGTTTTTCTTATATGTATTTAAGAATTACATTCATTGGAAGCACCAACTTCCTTTGTTTTTTAGTTGCAACTGGAAGGAGGCTCCAACCCCCTAGTTTCTCAGGATACAACCCGAGGGAGGCTCCAACTCCCCAATTCTCTAGCTACAACCAAAAGCAGTCTACAACCCCCTATGTTCTCTAGCTACAACCACCTGTCCTTGCCCCGTCCAAATGACCTGACGTAGAAGTAGAATTATGGAACCACTTTCACACTATCACTTTGAGATATACTACTTTAAACCTGTACCAATCAACCTATAAAAACTTGTACCAATAACCTGTACCGACTTGTACCATAAACAAATGCATCAACCATTCACCAAACCTGTACAAATAACCTGTCACAATAACCTGTCCAAACAACCTATCACAACAACCTGTTTCATTAATATTATCAACCAAATCAGATCTACTCACCATGATCAATAACCAAGACAACTCTAAACCATATGCACAATATCACCAAGATGTGAATCAACCAAGAATAACACAACAACTCATAATCATCACCAAGATCAATATGTGCTTATAATATATCAATACAGGTATGCTACATCATCCATAAACCACGTGTCAACAATACTACTAACAATTTCCTCCAACCATGTACCAAGTATGTACCAATCATACATCAACTACTCATCAAATATGACTCATCAAGATGTACCAACATCACCAACTATACACTTCATGTATGTGCCAACTCATCAACTAATTGTCTCAACCATGTACCCAACATGTACCTCAACCAAAATCCCTCATCAATTTAATTATCCAAATATGATTTTTAACTTTGTAATAGACTTGATGTATATTATCACATACCTACAAACCTTCCTTAACTTTAACAACAAGACACTAGCATTTTCATCAAACTTTAGTTTAGTCTCACATGACTAGTTTTGGATTGGTCAACAATCCTAGCTTGAAATCATCATAACTATGTACATGTAATGAATAACGATATAAAAATGGTACACAATGTTATTCAATGTCTTTAATTCAATTCCTCCATATTTCACCACTTGGAATCTCTCAGAAAAGGAGTTATAGAAAAAATGGAATAGCTTGTTGAATTCTGGCTTATTCTAGAGAGATAACTTGTAGAGTGTGCCCCACATAGAATATTTGTTGTATGGATATGAAAATGATAAAAAGAATACTAAAGACCATATTCTAACCAATAGAATTTGTCTTATTTATTTTTTATCTGTTATGAAGAAGTTATGACATTTTTAGACGAAACACCTGTTTTAGACTAGTTTTAGGTCTAGCCACAAACCCTATTTTCCACATAATGTAACTCCAAAAATTAAATGACCCACAAGATTAATTTTTTATCATAGCTACTTGGATATGTTTATTCAATGACCTCGCAATGTAATATCCATATAGAATAGTCTTACCTTCAAATATATTAAAAATCATACCATTATACATCAAACAAACTTGGGTCCTTTACCCAAACCTTTGTGCTACTGGAATTCACTACCGAACTTTATTGAAGGGTTGACATCAATGAAACCCAGCCTAATTAATCAAAAAGAACTAGGGGGTGTCCTTGAGATTTATTTCTTCTCTATAGCTACCGAATAGTATGTGCAAGGGCTGCAATATTTATGCAATATTAGCGATAAATGAAAAGGGTGAGGTGGAAGGATTATAAAACCTTCCTATAGTGAAAGAGTTTGAAGACATGTTTCGAGAAGAGTAACCAAGGTTACCATCTGAAAGAGAGTTGTATTTTACAATAGACTTGAATCTTGGAACTGAAACGATAGTGAGAACACCATATTGGATGTCAACGCCTAAATTACAGTAGTTGAAAATGAAATTGAAGGAATTATTGGACTTGGGACTTATACATCCAAGTTTGTCACCTTAGGATGCTTCGATTATTTTTTTGATAAAGAAGGATGGATCATGGAGATTTTGTATTGAATATCGTCAATTGAACAAAGAAACGATTCAGAACCAATATCTGTTTCCAGGAATAGATGAATTGTTTGACCAGATGGAGGGAGCGAGGGTATTTTCAAAGATTGTTTTGAGATAAATATATCACCAATTATGGATTAAGGAATAATATATCCCTAATACCACATTTAAGAAGTGATTTAGATACTATGATTTAACAGTTTTACCATTCATATTGACGAACACCTTGGAGGTATTCATGAGTTTGATGAACGGGGTGTTCTACGAATACTTGGACAAGTTTGTTCAAGTATTTATTGATGACATACTGATTTATTCTTGAACACAAGAAGAGCATGATGAGCACTTAAGATTGATCCTACAGTGTCTACAAGAAAACAAATTGTATAGGAAGCTATTGAAATGCTATTTTTACCAATCGAAGATTCATTACTTGGGACATATCATATCTGGTGAAGGTATCATTGTGGATCCAGTGAAAGTCAAGGCTATTATGGAATGGATAGCACTACCAAACGTACAATAAGTACGTACCTTTATGGGTTTAGCAGGATATTACCGATGATTCATCGAAGGTTTTTCAAAGACAGAAAATTCAATCACAAAATTGCAAAAGAAAAACAAGAAGTTTATTTGGACAGAGAAATGCGCAGAAGAATTTAAAAAACTTAAAGAGTTGTTGACAACAACACCAATACTGAAAGTCCTCAACATGGACAAGGAATTCTTGGTATGCACGGAAGCATCCAAGGAAGGCTTAGGAGAATTTTTGATGCAAGACGGTCGAGTGATCTCTTACATTTCAAGGAAATTTAGAAGGAATGAAGAGAATTACACAACGCATGACTTGAAGTTAATAGAAATTGTATATTTCTTGAGATTTTGGAGACATTATATGATTGGATGTAAATTTGAATTAAAGAAATATCACTATGGATTGAAACATATATTTATGCAGAGTGACTTGAATGCGCGACAAAGGAGTTGGTCAGAATTACTTAGAGAATACGACTTTGAGATTACTTACTTTAAAGGAACGATGAATAGAGTGGCAGATGCATTGAGTTGGAGACCACACATGTTTTCAGTAATACACCTTAAGATGAATATTTGAGAAAGGATTCTAAATTTATAGATAGATGTTGACTGGTATAAAGAATTTAAGAATAATATTGGATGAAATACCATGATGGTACCGAAGTTTCAAGGTTATTATTTAAACAACGATGAATTGTTGACATTTAATGGAAGAATTTATGTATTACCTAATGACGAATTAAGAATTTTGATCTTGACTGAATCTCATCGAGCAATGTACATGGCTCATATGGGAGTCACAAAGATGAAGGAAGACCTTAAGCCTTTATTCTTATGGAAGGGAATGAAAGATGATGTAGTTAGTTACATGGAGAGATGTCTAGAATGTCAGCTAGTGAAGGCTGAACATAGACATCCAATAGGATTATTACAATGACACACTATTCCTTAATTGAAATGAGAGGTCAATTTGATGGATTTCATTGTTGGATTTCCACTAACAAAAAGGAGACATGATTCAATTTTTGTGGTAGTTGACACTTTGACGAAGAGTGCACCCTTTATTCTAGTGCATACGATGTATCAGGCGCTAGATATAGCTAGAGTATTTTTCAGCGAGAATGTGAGGTTACACGGTGTACCAAAAATGATCATATCCGATTAGGATCATTGTTTACATGATGTTTTTCGACCAGTTTCCAAGAGGCTTTGGGAACACAACTGAACTTTAGTACAACATATGTAATATAACTCAAAATTGTCAGAATTGTTTGTTTTTTGTTTTAGGGACATTAACCTCCAATTCCTTTAACAAATTCCTAATTAAGAGAAAGTTTCCTTTTATCTCCATTGCTAAACTCTGGTAAATTTTCTTATGGTCCGATTGTCAATGGTGACAATTATATCCCATCTTAACACATATTGAAAAAAGTCCCTAAATGGGAAAAATCCTCATTATAACATTTCCTTTTAGATCTAAAGTTATGCTAACACTCATATATATATGCATTATAACAGGCTTAGGACTTATGGTCATAAACCCTCCTCTAAGTACTACACTTCTACACTTGTGCGCAAGGTTAATCTCATTTAACAAATCGAAGAGGGCTTGTATACCATGCATAACGTATTGGGTCGAGTTTATACACCTCAACGAAGTGTTGATGGTTAAAATAAGATATTAGGTAATTCTTTTCAAGGCCAAAGTTATCGAAACAAAACCCCTGTAATTTAATAGTTAGGTAAAGATCTCCCAATCATAATCGACATAAGGTTTTTGTTAATAAAATTCTATGCTAACAGTTTGTTTAACGCTATGATGTCTCAACAAAGACTCAATTGAACGATATGCTAACTGCATTGAAATAGTTGGAGTGAACATTCTCCAACTGATCATGTCACGAAGGGACTGTTATTAACTTCGTGATTTTCTTGATGTGGAAAGAATGGTTTACTTGTCAGAAATGAGTTAAATCTCCGCACCTTGTATTAATGGGGTCCTGTGTGTGCAAGTTTTGATGGCTTTCACCACCCTTCCTCCAATCTAATCACGCCAACTCTGGCCCATCACATGGCCAGACCAACCTTTGTACCCTCGACATTTAATCTATATAGAAAGGTTTTTCTCTCAGGGTTAAGTGAGTTTTTCTTTTGTCATTGTGAAGCCCTCTGAATGACTTTGCGTGTTATTTCCTCAGCATGGGAGACTTTCGACTTGGAGGTCGTTACTCGGTGGAACATAAAACGTTTCCATATTCCCTGGTAAGTTTAAGATGCTACTATGATTTAAGTAAGAGAGTGGAGTTTCAGAATTCCACTACAATGAAAGTAATATTTGTTTTGTAACTCTGCTATAACTTTGAATTAAATCTTCCCCTTATTGTTATTCCTTGTAATCTTTCTCAATTGTTCCCACTCCTATATAAGTTGGATTATTCAGTTGTTCCAGTTTCAATCTCTCTGAATGTCTCGACATTCCACCTCCTTGTTCTGATTCAGAGAATTTACACCTCCATAGTTTTCGTGTATATTTTAAATACTAGGGTTTCGTTATTTCCCTATTATTATCATTCTTTATAGCCCCTATGTTAATGTATGTTGAGGCCTGGTGTTTCACTTTCATGAGAATACGTGGGCTTTTAGTATGGAGTTGAATGTTCACCCTGTGTATAACATATTAAATTACATTTTTTTTCTTTTTCTTGGTAAAGGATGAATCCACCCTTCTGTAATTTTTCTCAGACCCTTAGTTGGTCCTTATGAATATAATGCTTCTTCACCAGCTATTTCATTCTTTTCTGGTATGATTTAAAAATGTGACTTCTATGTTTTTGTACAACTCATTAAAAAATACCCTACGACATATAATGTTTGAGTTTGTAAGACATCTTAGATTAAGTGTATCTCTTACGGTCATTATCATGGCCTGCGGGTAGTATCCTCCATTTGAAGTCTGGTAAAAATTCAGAAGAAGATTAACTCTATATTTACCGTTGGTTTATAAATACCCTCTGCAATATAGATAGTCGGTCTAGGGAAGGTTTAGTCCCAATGTTTTCGTATATCATTTGTTCTTTGTTTACACTATGCCTTCGAACTACTCGCACGACATGTTTTATACAATTTGTATTTAAAATGTTAGCACTGTTGCTCGTTTCATTTCATAAAGAAATTTATTATGTATTATGGTTCCAAAAATAATGATGGGACCCTTTTGTTGTGAGGGTACCCATCAGGAATCCTTGGACCATCCTCCCCTCGACTTGGGACTTCTATCCAACCAAATCGTGACAAGGGAAGGACACCAGATCTCCAGTCGTGAGTTAAGTAGCACTCTGGAACTCCTTTTGTCATGTATCATTCTGTTAAAAGTTTCACCCATCTTACTTCTGTTATATAATACTAATTGTAAATTTGTAAATTCCTTCCAGGGATTTCAACCGTGTGCAAATCGGGATGCAGGTTCCTGTCAAAAGCGTAAAAGGTATTCGGGTTTCAAATCGCCATTCCTGGAGGATTTCCCTAGGTTTTCTATAAAATGATACGATTCTAAACTGAAAAGTTAACATCATGGTGGAAGAGTCCATTCAAATATATCCCATTCCTTTAGCTCTGTATTTTAAAATTTAATTGGAAGGCATAAGGATCATAACCTTATTATTCTGTAACTGATTGAATCGCACAATTTGGAATATGGTTGTACTTTAAGAGTTGTATATTCAATATAGGGTATAAATATGAACAATCAATTCTTGTAGAGCAATAGATCTGTTATGTGAATGATTGTTGAATGGATATCAACACGCTTCTAGGAACAATTATTCTTTTTTGATTCTTTTCTTTGGATATTATGGAGAGTTTCGACAATTTCTTGTTTAGTCTTGTAGCTTTACCCTTTTCACATTATTTTGGATTCTTGTTTATTATATATTAGTCTATTCATTTACCTTTTATAATAATTTCCTTTCGAGGTCTCTCATTTTAATTTTTGTATACTATTTACTTTCTGTCGTTATATATTCTAGAAATCCCACTAAAACTTAGTTGGACTGTTGTCTTCTATTGAAAATTTAATATCTGGTGTGTCTATAGTCTGAACTTACAGTCATGTGTTGCATGGAAATAAACTTATGTACTTCTAAAGATTTATATTCCTTTAAATCGAATCTCGATGAAAATAGAAAGGTAGGATATCAACTTCTATGCATGCATACCTGTATATATATATATATATATATATATAACGCTATATGAACATTCAATGTTATCCTTACCTCACATCGATTTTATGTGAGTGTTATGACCCTGTAGAATTATTTACAGTAATATACGAGTGTATAATTACTTTCTATTCTGTACTTATATAAACACATGATTTATACTATTTGAAAATAGATTCAGAGTGATTTAGTTTTAAAACTCGAAATATTCTAGCGTGTTCGTAAAATTATGATTCTACTCAAAGTTTGGATGTACAGGCAAATTTTTAATCCAAGTATAAAATTAAACTGGCGGGGGATTTATCCTATGTTTGTTCCCAACCATTCGTAGTTTATCTATCATTCATAAATCACACGGTATTATACTAACTCTACTCTTTCAGTCATTTAAATCAAAAAACGATTCTTAACTAAAGGGAAAATCAACATAAATAATTCACCCAGAAATGTATATATGTATTTTGACAACCATTTACAACAAGAGATATATAACCAAAAAATAGTGGATGAACATATCTGAATCAGTTCGCTGAAAGAAAAAGGGAACAACCACGTTCCTCCCAACCTTAGCACGGAACAGGCAATGTCACTTGCTCCATTCACCCCCTAGCATGACGATGCATCCATGAGGGTGAACTTAGAACTCCCCTTAGCAATATTCCTTTCGCTTCAGTATCTTCTCCTTTCCTCACACTCAGAAAATCAATGTTCCTAACAACAAGAGATAATTATCCTCCTTCCATCATACTAGGCAACATCGTGCCTCCTCCCATATGTTATATATCAAAAGTCATTTTGCCTAGGTATTTTTTCCCCCTTGTGATTTTTTGCATCTTTTCAAATCCCTGATTTTTAGGGGCTGCCAATGGACAAATTCTTGATTTTTCCACTTGTAACAATCAGCCCTGAGGTAGTTCCAACATGTTCCCCACTCATGGAGTCATGGTCAATTGATTTTTAACATGGTTGTTCCATTTATCCATCAACAATAATTATAAAATATTTTGTTTCATACAAGTGTTATAGTCAAATAGTTAGTTGGGTCAACTAAGATCTCTGCCCAACAATCATAATCATTAATTACAATTACTAAATTCAAAATTTAGAATTGCCATAAGTGGAAAAAAAATTCCAATTTCGAATTTACCAAAAACGGAAATAATTTTCCTAAGAAATTTCAAATTCAAAAATAATTTATTTTTGGGCATGTTACATCCTTTCCCCCTTCAATAAACCACTATCCTTAGTGTTATTTCCTTTCTTGGAATAGGATTGGATGAGATTTCTGAAAATCTCCCTCCAACTCCCAGGTGGCCTCCTCAGGGCTAAAGTGCTTCCATTGCACTTTTACCTAGGCGACGACTCTGTTCCGAAGTGTTATTTCTTTCATGTCTAGAATGCGCAGATGTTCCTCTTGGAACTTTCCTTCTGGTTCCACCTGCACCAAGTTCCAATCGATCATATGAGTAGGGTCATGAACATAATTATTTAAAATAGAAACATGGAATACATTATGAATTTTTAGATTGGAAGGAAGTGCAAGTTGGTATGCTACGGGTCCAATTCAAGATAAGTTCTCAAAAGGCCCATAAAACCTCAGTGCTAACTTGGCATAGTTCCCTAGATTTAGTGAAATTTTCTGGGCTTTGACTTTTAAGTAAACGAGATCTCCCACTTGAAATTCCAAGTGTCTTCTTTTTTGGTCCGCGCAACGTTTTTTTCTATCCTGTGCCTCCTTTAATTTTTGCTGTACTTTTCTTATCGTGCTCTCCATTTCCTGGAGAATTTCTGGTCCAACCATGAGTGTGTCAACTGGGTTATCCCAACTAATTGGATTCGTACACTTTCTGTCGTACAGTACCTCGAAAGGGCTCATTTTAGCTGAAGTTTGGTACTCATTGTTGTATGAAATTCTACCAAGTGCAGATAGTCTTCCCACTTGCTTAGTTTTTTTCTTATGTACATGCAAAGCATATATTCTATGATTTGGTTTGTTTGTTCAGTCTGTCCATCCGTTTGTGGATGATAACTCTTGCTGAAATTCAAGTTAGTATTTAATGTTGCAAACAATTCTTTCCAAAAAGAAAATGTAAATTTTACGCCTCTATCTGAAATCACCATTTTAGGAATACCATGCAGTCTAAAAATTTATTTCATGAATATTTCAGCAATGTTAATAGCTTTAAAAGTAGACTTTATAGGAATAAAGTGTGCAAACTTACTAAGTTTATTGATTACCACCATAATTGAATCATTATGTTTATGAGTTCTAGGAAAACTTGTAATAAATTCTAGTGATATAGTCTCCCATTTCCATTCCGACACAAGTAAGGGCTCCAATAGGCCCGCTGGATGCTGGTGTTCAGATTTCACCTAATGACAATCTTGACGCTCAGCTAAGTATTCTGTTGTTTTTCCCTTCATATTGGGCCAATAAAATAACTTTATTAGTGTTGTTATCGTTTTCTGGTATCCTGGATGACCAGAATATGGTTTCTTATGAACTTCATCCAAAACTATAAATTTTAACTCTGCCGAATCTGGTATGTATAGTCTGTTTTTGAATCGTAGTAGACCATTTTTGTCCACACTCTGATCTATTTTGTCTGAATTTTCTGTAGTGTTATGAAATTCTACCATTGTTTTAATGTAATTTTCATCGTTATTACCTGTAGTCTTTATCCTTTGTTCAAGATCACTTTCTACCCTACTAATGTTTATTTCAAACAACCCATGAATTCTTCTTCTCAAATCATCAACTACTTTGTTTTCCTTACCCTTTATATGTCTTACCTCAAAGTCAAATTCGCTCAAGAAGGATAGCCATATTGCTTGCCTTGCATTAAGGTCCTGCTGACTAAACAAAAATTTCACACCACTTTTGTAAGTCAATAACATAAACTTTCTGCGCATAATGTAGTTCGGCCACATCTTTAAGGAATGTATTACAACTGTGAACTCTAAGTCATGAGTGACATAGTTTTGTTCATGTTCCTTTAGTTTTCGGGACTCATAACAAATAACGTGCCCTTCTTGAGTTAGGACACCACCTAGTCCTTCTTTACTTGTGTCTACACAGATGGTGAAGTATTTGTCTGGGTCTGCTACCTATAAAATGGGCGAGGTCGTTAATAATTCCTTTAACTTATTGATACCATATTGACATTTTTGTGACCAGTTGAACTTGGTTCCCTTCTTTTGTAGTGATGTGATAGGGTATGCAATTTTGGAAAATCCCTCTATAAATCTGCAGTAATATCTGCTGATTCCCATGAATGATTGGATGTCCACTACATCCTTAGCAATCGGCCATTCCATGATGGATCTTATTTTCTCCGGTTCGACTGCAATCCCTTCTGCAGAAATTACATGTCCTAGGTATGGTATTTTCTTCTGATAAAAGTAAAATTTGTTGAATTTAGCATACCGTTTGTGCTTTCTTAAGGTTTGCAGAACTATCCTTAAGTGTACTTCATGTTCTTCTCCTGTTTTAGAATATAATAGAATTTCATCAATAAATACCAACACAAACTTGTCCAAGAACTAGCTGAAAATATTGTTCATTAAACACATAAACGTGGTTGGCGTGTTAGTGAGTCCAAAAGGTATAAACACAAATTCGTAATGTCCATATCTCGTTTGAAAACATGTCTTACTTATGTCCTCATATTTTATCCTAACTTGGTGATAACCAGATTGTAAATCCAATTTCGAGAAAATCTTTGCCCCACCTACTAGATCGAACAGATTAGTTATCCTAGGTAAGGGGTACTTGTTCTTAATAGTAATTTTGTTTAATTGTCTGTAATTGATGCATAATATCAGAGTTTTGTCTTTCTTTTTCACAAAGAGGACTGGTGCTCCCCATGGTGAAACACTCGGTCTCATATATTATTTATCCAATAATTCTTGTACTTTCATTTTTAGTTCTATTAATTCTAGCAAACTCATTCAGTAAGGTGATTTAGAGATAGGGGTTGATCTAGGTAGTAGGTCGATAGAAAATTCTATCTCCCTCCTTGGGGGTAATTCAGGTATTTCATCAACAAACACGTCCCTGAAATCATGCAGAACGGAAAAAGTCTCCAAGTTGGGTTTATTTTCTTTTTCTAACAGGTTTGTTACTTGGATGGCATAAACTTGACACCCCTTTCTCATAAATTTCTTGAATTGGATTGTTGAAATCTGTCTAACTGAGACTGGTTTTTGTATACCTTGAAATATCCTAGCAATGTTATTTTTGTCTTTATACTTGAGTGATTTTTCATAACAATCTAACACTGCTTTATGCTTTTCTAACCAATCCATTCCGATAATTACAACATAAGACCCTAATGGTAGAATTTTCATATCTGTCTTTATGTTTTGACCACCTCAACTCAACTCATAATCATAAATAAATTTGACAAATCTTCTTTTCGTTCCTGTTGCTAGTTGTACCATCCAAGATTTTGCATGTCTTGATTTCTTAAGTTTATTTGACTCCACAATAACAGGAGTGATATAACTCAATGTAGCTCTAGGATCAATTAAAACAAAAATACGAGTGTTATTTATTTTACCTTCAATTTCCACAAGAGAGGACTGGTGGTCAGCTTGCCAGCCATCCATGGTTGCATTAATCTGATGCAGGCTTCTGCCAACATCTCCCACCGTAGAGGCTTCCTGCAGATTGTGAACATTAGTTCTAGTTGTTGAAATCAAATGTGGACATTTCCTCCTTAGATGAGGTTCTCCACATTCCCATCATTTTAACGGTTCATGGGGGTTGTCCCCAAACTTCTTTATTCGCAGATTTACCAGTTTACCGCCTCCTTGAGTATTTGGATTGTTGGAGTGAAAATATTTCCTTGGAAAGATTTTTGTTGTGTTTCGATAAGGAGTTGGCTGGTATCTCTTCTTTCGCTGCTTCAACTTCCTCCCCTGTTCTAGATTCCCCATCAAAGGTAAACGGTTTGATTTTTTTAAACTATCCCTCCAGGTGATCCATATGTTTCCTTTTTCTGTCTGTTTTTGTTTTATCTTCAGCCGGAGGTGTACCTTCAGATGAGATGTCCCCTTTCTCCGCTTTAGGACCAGAATTCTTGGAGGCCCTTTTACTGACCTCCTCTTTATGGTTGTTGTCCTTTCGAGTTTTCTTTGTCATTATGCTTTGCAACATGACTTCATTTATTTCCTATTGTTCCTGTTGTTCTTTTTTCAATTTCTCATTGTCTTCTTTGAAAACCTGCAACTCAACAATGATATTTCTCATCATTTACAGAACTTTGGTAGGTGAGATCCCGTCACTATTCTGTCTCTGATCTTTAGGAGGTCTTTGTCCTGGGTTTCCCCCCAGTCTGATTTCTGCCTCATCCTAGGATGCCATGTTTACACAAAATAAAGTGTTTTCTGCTTGTAACAGTAGTTGTTTTTGTTAGTTTTTTTTTTTTTTCATAATCATAAAAAAAAAATGTTAAGTAAATATTTTGGCCCTGTTGAAGGTCCAAGTTTTGTAACCTTCACTCTGATACCATATGTAATATATCTCAAAATTGTCATAATTTTTTGTTTTTGTTTTAGGGACATTAACCTCCAATTCTTTTAACAGATTCATAATTAAGAGAAAGTTTCCTTTTATCTCCATTGCTAAACTCTGGTAAGTTTTCTTATGGTCTGATTGTCAATTGTGACAATTCTATCCTAGCTTAACACATATTGAACAGACTCCCTAAATGGGCAAACTCCNATATATATATATATATATATATATATATATATATATATATATATAAGATTAAGACCTATGGTCCTAAACCCTCCTCTAAGTACTACACTTCTACACTTGTGCTCAAGGTTAATGTCATTTAACAAATCAAATAGGGCTCGTATACCATGCATACTGTATTGGGGTCAAGGTTATACACCTTGGCGAAGTGTTGATGGTTAACATAAGATATTAGGTAATTCTTTTCAAGGCCAAAGTTATCGAAATGAAACCCCTGTAATTTAATAGTTGGGTAAAGATATCCCAGTCATAATTGACATAAGGTTTTGGTTAATAAAATTCTATGCTAACAATTTGTTTAACTCTATGATGTCTCAATGAAGACTCAATTGAATGATATGATAATTGCATTGAAATAGTTGGAGTGAATGTGTTCCAACTAGTCGTGTCACGAAGGGACTCTTATTAACTTCACAATTTTCTTGATGTCAAAAGAATGGTTTACTTGTCAGAAAGGAGTTAAAGCTCTGCACCTGCTATTAATGGGGTCCCGTGTGTGCGGGTTTTGATGGATTTCACTTGACCCATCCTCCAATATAATCGTGCCAACTCTGCCCCATCACATGGCCAAACCAACCTTTGTACCCTCGACATTTAATCTATATAGCAAGGGTTTTCTCTCAGGGTTAAGTGAGTTTTTCTTTTGTCATTGTGAAGCCCTCCGAATGGCTCTGCATGTTATTTCCTCAGCATGGGAGACTGTCAACTTGGAGTTCATTACCCTATGGAATAGACAATGTTTCCATCTTCCCTGGTAAGTTTAAGATTCTACTGTGATTTAAGTAAGAGAGTGGAGTTTCAAAATTCCATTACAGTGAAAGTAATATTCGTTCTGTAACTCTTGTTATAACTTTGAATTAAATATTCCTCTTATCGTTATTCCTTGTAATCTTTATGGATTGTTCCCTCTCCTATATAAGTTGGATTATTCGGTTGTTCCAGTCTCAATCTCTCTGAAGGTCTTTACATTCCACCTCCTTGTTTCGAGTCAAATAATTTACACCTGCATATTTTTCGTGTGTATTTTAAATCCTAGGGTTTCATTATTTCCCTATTATTATAATTCTTTACGACCCCTCTCTTAATTTATGTCAAGGCCTGGTGTTGCACTTTCATGAGGCTACGCGGGGTTTTATTCCAGAGTTGAATGTTCATCCTGTGTATAGCATATTAAATTACATTTTCTTTCTTTTTCTTGGTGAAGGATGAATACACCCTTCTGTAATTTTTCTCAGAACCTTAGCTGGTCTTTAAGAATATAATGCTTCTTCACCGACTATTTTATTCTTGTCTGGTATGATTTAAAAATGTGACTTCTATGTTTTCAAACAGTTCATTAAAAAATACCCTACGACATATAATGTTTGAGTTTGTGAGACATCTTAGATTAAGTGTATCTCTTGCGGTCATTATCGTGGCCTACGGGTAGTATCCGCCATTTGAAGTCTGGTAAAAATTCAGCAGAATATTAACTCTGTATTTATCGTTGGTTTATAAATACCCTCTGCAATATAGACAGTCGGTCCAGGGAAGGTTTAGTCCCAATGTTTTCGTATAACATTTGTTCTGTGTTTACACTATGCCTTTGGCCTACTTGCATGGCACATTTTATACAATTTGCATTTAAAATGTTAGCATTGTTTCTCATTTCATTTCATAAAGAAATTGATTATGTATTCTGGTGCCAACACTAATTATGGGACCCTGTTGTTGCAAGGGTGCCCATCAGGAATCCTTGGACCATCCTCCCCTCAGCCTGGGACTTCTATCCAACCAAATCGCTACAAGGGAAGGACGCCATATCTCCAGTCGTGAGTTAAGTAGCACTATGGAACTCCTTTTGTCATTTATCATTCTGTTAAAAGTTTCACCCATCTTAACTCTGTTATATAGTACTAATTGTAAATTTGTAAATCCCTTGCAGGGATTTCAGCCATGCGCAAATAGGGATGCAGGGTCCTGTCAAAAGCGTAAAAGGTATTCGGGTTTCAAATCGCCACTCCTAGAGGAGTGCCCTAGGTTTTCTATGAACTAATACGATTCTAAACCGGAAGGTTAACATCATGGTGGAAGAGTCCATTCAAAGATAGCCCATTCCTTTAGCTCTGTATTTTAAAATTTAATCGGAGGGCATAAGGATCATAACCTTATTATTGTGTAACTTATTGAATCGCACAATTTGGAATATGGTTGTACTTTAAGAGTTGTATATTCGATTTAGGGTAGAAATATGAACAATCAAATATTGTACAACAATAGATCTATTATGTGAATGATTCTTCAATGGATATCAACATGCTTCTATGAACAATTATTCTATATTGATTCTTTTCTTTGGATCTTATGGAGAGTTTCGATGATTTCTTGTTTAGTCTTGTAGCTTTACCCTTTTCGCATTATTTCGGATTCTCGTTTATTATATTTTAGTCTATTCATTTACCTTTCATAATAATTTCCTTTCTAGGTCTCTCATTTCGATTTCTATATACTATTTACTTTTTGTCGTTATATATTCCAGAAATCCCACTAAAACTTAGTTGGACTGTTGTCTTCTATTGAAAATTTAATATCTCGTGTGTCTATAGTCTGAACTTACAGTCATGCATTGCATGGAAATAAACTTATGTACTTCCAAAGATTTATATTCCTTTAAATCAAATCTCGATGAAAATAGAAAGGTAGGATATCAACTTTTGTGTAGGCATATATATATATATATATATATATATATATATATATGAACATTCAATGTTATCCTTACCTCACATTGATTTTATGTGAGTGTTATGACACTATATAATTCTTTACAGTCACATATGAGTGTATAATTAATTTCTATTCTGTACTTATATAAACATAGGATTTATATTATTCTAAAATAGATTCAGACTTATTTAGTTTTAAAACTTGAAATATTCCAGCGTGTTCCTAAAATTCTGATTCTACTCAAATTTTGGATGTACAGGCAATTTTTTAATCGAAGTATAAAATTAAACTGGCAGGGGGTTTATCCTATGTTTGTTTCCAAGCATTCGTAGTTTATCTCTCAGCCATAAATCACACGGTATTATACTAACTCTACTCTTTCAGTCATTTAAATCAAAAAATGATTCTTAACTAAAGGGAAATTCAACATAAATAATTCACCTAGAAATGTATAGATGTATTATGAAATCCATTTACAACAAGAGATATATAATCAAAAAAGAGGGGATGAACATATATGAATCAGTTCATTGAAAGAAAAAGGGAACAACCACATTCCTCCCAACCTTATAACGAAACAACCAATGTCACTTGCTCCATTCACTCCCTAGCCTCACCATGAATCCATGAGGGAGAAAACATAACTCCCCTCAGCAATAGTCATTTCTCTTCAATATCTTATCCTTGCCTCACACTTAGAAAATCAGTGTTCCTAACAACAAGAGATAATTATCCTCCTTCCAGCATACTAGGCAACGTCCTGCCTCCTCCCATATGCTATATATCAAAAACCATTTTTCCTAGGTCTTTTTTCCCCCTTGGGAATTTTCGCAACTTTTCAAATCCCTGATTTTAAGGGGCTTCCAATTGCCAAATTCTTGATTTTTCACTTGTAACAATCAGATTTGAGGTAGTTCCAACATGTTCCCCACTCATGGAGTCATGGTTAGCTGATTTTTAACATGGTTGTTCCATTTGTCCATCAACAATAATTATAAAATATTTTGTTTCATACAAGTGTCATAGTCAAATAGTTAGTTGGGTCAACTCAGATCTCTGCCCAACAGTCATAATCATTAATTGCAATTACTAAATTCGAAATTTGGAATTTCCATAAATGGAAAAAAAATTTCAATTTCGAATTTACCAAAAACGGAAATAATTTTCCTAAGAAATTTCAAATTCAAAAATAATTTATTTTTGGGGATGTTACAACATATCACCCAGAGACTGATGGAAAAATAGAAAGAATGAACCAGATTTTGGAGGATATGTTGTGTATGTATGTAATGGACCAACATAATTGTTGGGAATATTTCTTAACACTAGTAGAGTTTGCATACAACAACAACTATCTAGTCCAATTAAGATGGCACCGTTTGAGTTTCTTTATGGATGACCGTGTCAGACACTATTGAGTTGGGATCGACTTGAGGACAGGGTCCTGGTAGGACCATAAGTGATTCAATAAATGGAAGAACATATGCAATCGATAAGACATAGGATTAATGAAGCAAAAGATCAGTAGAAGAGTTATGTTGATGTGCATCGCATTGATCGCAATTATGAAGTTGGTGACATAGTTTTATTGCAGGTAAAGCAACACAAGAGTTCGATCAAGTTTGGAAAGGGTGTTAAACTCTCTCCTAGGTTGTGGGACCTTTCGAAGTTGTGGAAAGGAAAGGACCCATGGCTTATCAACTAGCCTTTCCTAATTCTTTGAGGTGTATGCATGATGTATTTCATGTATCTTTTTGAGGCATTATATTAGTGATCTGTCACATGTTATTGACATGAGCTCCTTGCAGGTGTCGGGTGAGGGTGCTCTCATGGAGGAGCCAATACACATTCTGGACCATTGCATTCGAAAAATACAATGCCAAATATTTTTTCAGGTCAAGGTTCAGTGGGACAACTATAGTCCAAACTCGGCTACCTGAGATGATGCATACGAGATGTGTCAAAAATTTCCTTACTTTTTTGATAAATTAGACATATATATCTATGTCTAATACATTTATTTACTTGCATTTATATATTGTACAAACCTCAAGATGAAGTTTAAAACAAGAGAAGAGGGGGTGTATGTAACATCCCGCTCTACTCAAAACACCTTTATTGACATATTCTTTGAGCACACTTGCGTCCAAGTCATACGGTTATGGTATATTATGATTTTGTTTCAATTATGGGTTATATATGATGGTGATGTTGTGTTGTGACTTATTGTTGTATTGAGGTATATATATTGGCAGATGTTATTGACGAGTTTTACTGTGTGTGCAAGGCACTTCCTTGGACTTCAGATCGAGTTAGGGAGTGGATTGTATTTTGTTTGAGTATTTAATTTTACACACATGTGACACATGATTGATTTGAGTATGATTTATGTATATGGATTGTTGGTAGTGTTTTTGCGGGTGGATTCATGTTTGATAGTGCTTTCTAATCCAACTCACATAAGGAGTAGAGGGGCCATGCACATAAACTAGACAGTTGATGGAGAGACGTGGCAACGTCCCTGTCATAACCTACTAGCACTTCCACTGTGCCCGAATGGTAGGTCAACAATTACCTAGTTTGGGAGGTCTGCGATGTTCTGAGGGTGGACTAAGACAATCACTCACCGAGATTTCTAAGGGGCGCACAATAAGACAAAGTCCTTATTCCTTAGAAGCCCTTAGTCTCTCACAAGGTCGACTGAGTGGAGTGTTGTTTCCAAGGGTCGGAGAAAACTTCTAAAATGAGTTAAAGTAAAGTGGCACCCTTCGAACATGGAGTTGTGTCTTGAAGGACATGTCGCGTAATAAAAAAACTTGAGTCAATAAATCTAGGTGGCCTAGAAAACATTGAAATGATTAGACCTTGTTGGATTAAAATAATTAAATAATAATATATTTATTAATTCAAAGACTAAGCCTAATTCTAAGTTTAATTAGGGGACTAATAAAAAATATTAAACAAATTAAAATAATCGAGATAAATCAATTTCTAGGAAAAAGTGAGAAAAATATAAAAAATGGGTAAAATGCCCATGTGTGCATGGAAATAATAAAAGAGATTTTTAAAATAGAAAGAAATAAAATATGAAAAAATAGGTGTACACATATAATAGTATTTAGAGTCAATCTACCACGAGTGTAACTAGAAGAACATTCATAGTCCAACTCTAATTAAGATCTAGTTAGGAGACACTCATTAAATGAGAATTTGGGGAACAAATGGACAACTAAGACCAAAAATACATTGGGGAATGTGAGGGAAATTGTCTTTTTAAATAAAATAAAAATGGTAATTACTTGTGCAACTTGGGGAGAGTATGACAAGTGTGTGGGTGAATAATCATAATTAATTTAATCTAAAAAGTTGATTATTTTTACATAAGGACATGTGTGAGTGAGGAAATTTATATAAAACAAATAGTGTAAAAGGTAAAGGGATCTCACTTATTCTTGGTAAGGTTATGATGTCAAAATTGTTTTGACTGTTTTACTTGTGAGAGTTGGGATACCAAGCTTGTAAAAAGAGTGGAAACTCTACTTTGCGAGGCAAGCCTTGGATTATTCTTTATTGGGTTCTTGTGTGTGACCTTTTGTGGCTCGAGGAGATAAGGGGGAAAAAGAGTACCCCTAATGTTGGTTGAGAGGGCACCATGAAGGTTTGTGGTTAGAAAACGAGAGTAAGAAGGAGCGTAATATGTTTAAGCACATCCTCAAATTCTCAATCGGTATTTTATTTTCTGAAGTTGTAATTTGTAATAAGAGTAAATTGTACATTATAATTTAAAATTGTTTCATAATCATTTGTTTTTTGCAGAATTATCTGTAAATATGGAAAATTAGGATTTTGTATAATCACTTTTGAACCAATTGTAATTCTAGAATAAATTGGCATGTTGTTGTATAGTTATGATGTAATCTAGAATTAAATTTACATAGTCGCAACAATATCAATTCGAAATTTTGGAATTTAAAGTTTATATGAACGTTGTCAAATTAACTACAAACCTCAAATTTTAACTTGAATTTTGATTGTTTTTCTCTATTTATTTCCCTTCCAAATTTAGATCTTCTTGAGGTCACAGTATATAAATATGCATTTGATTTTGGGATTTCTATGATCCTTGCGATATAATTGCAGCTCTAAAACCAAATTGTATGGTTGCTGCAATAATTATTAGTGTAGAAATTTATTTGGTTATTGTAGAATTTATGGGCCACTCTGGGATTTATATTTTCGTTGTCACTGTAAAACTTGTATACAATTCCATAAGTTAGATAATTATGAAGTCGCTGAAAAAATTATTACATATTCTCGCAGTTTATTAAATTGCAATTTCTGGCATTTAAACTCAAGGTGTCGCTGCAATATTATTTGTGAATCCTGAATTGAAAACATCAATAGCCGCTGAGAATTAGCTAGTCGTTGAAATTATAGATGTAAAAATGTAATTGCAAGACGGATTGAATTGTGTGGTCGTTCCAAAATGATTTTTTCACTATGAAGTTTAGTTATTTTGAGGTTGCTTCAAAAATTTAATTTCCAGACCCGAATTTGACTTGATACGTTAGCTGCAAAGATATTGGGCAAACTCTCGAAACTAGAAATTTATTGTCACCGTTGGACATATTCGCAAATCAGAATTTGAAATTGTATGATAGTTGTTAACTAAATTGTTGTTTGATGGAACTTTTTTAGGTTCTCCGCAGAATTATTTGGCGGAGAAATGGTTGGTTGATTAATTATAGTATCCTAGGTTATGTATAATCAATACCATGTTTTACATTGGATGACTTTTTAATTAATTTTCCCTTAGAGTGAAGAAGAACAAAAGACTAATGAATTAAATTCAAGGATAGATGATTGAGTGTTCATTAATGAAGAAACTAACCTTCACCTCCTTAAAAGTATTGATCATTTTTTTTAGTAATTGGGTAGGTGGAATATATTTAATTTTACTTGAAGTTAGAAGAGTAGTATTAATAAGTAAAAATAAGTAACATTATTGTTTATTCTCGTATACATTTATATTAAGTGTACTTAGCATAGATAGTCCCGTGAGACAGCGCGATTGGTAAGACAGTACCTTCCTTCAAGTGTTGGGAGGAGGTCTCGAGGTCAAACCTTGCTGGGTCTCCGAGACGAAATATGTAATGGCTGCTATGTGCTAGACTGGTTTCAGTGATTGTAAATGATATATATCCCTAATATATATCGAGTAATTTCTATCGGAAAAAAAAAGTGTACTTAGCATAGATGATGTTATTGTTGTTAAATATAATGTAACCTCAACAGTTTAACTGTACATTGCCAACTGTACTTTCTATTCTTGATTTGCTTGAGCCTATTTAGCTCAGCTATTTCCCTTTGCATTGTACTTACTCCTTCATGAACATCTTCATCAACTTCTTCATGTACTCGTTTTGTACTCTTCTTCTTATATTCTAATATATTGTTTTCTGTTCTATTCTTTCTCTCTACATTTCTTGGTTCACAATTTATCATGGTATAAGAGCTACAGAAGTAAGCTTCTTCACACAGGATGGAGAGCAACACGATCCTCAAATAGTGCAGAGCTTACATGGATCTTGAGAGCAATTCGACACAGACTTTTCACAAGGCTTGGAGAGCTATCCGTCATACTCTCGAAAGATCCTCGCAGGAAAATTCCACGAGGAAGAAGACCGTCATACACTCAAAAGATCAGTGTAAGAATCTCCCGCATCAGAGCAGAGCGTACAACGCTCAAAAGATCGAGGAAGAAGAGAGAACATAAGAAGAAACTTTAAAGATTCTTGTAATTTTCAATAATCATCAAAGAACTCACGAAGAAGAGCTTCAGAAGGCAGAAACGTTGAAGATTTCACAGAATTCGCTCAAATTTGTGAAAGATTGCTGCAGAAGGCAATATTGTTTAAAGAATTTTGGAAATTGCTCAAATAGCAGCAGACAACGCCAAGTTTCAAAGAATCCGTGTATTTCTTTCAAATCTTTGAAAGATTCACAAATCTTTCTTCCACAAGAGCAAAGAACGCATCTCTTGTGCACAGAACAACTATTGAGGCCGTAAGATTCATCCTGCGAACGGATCCAGAGCGGGAAATCCAGTTCAGAAGGGATGAAGAGAGCGCGGAAAAGACAAAATAATTTCAGCCGTCAGATCTTTCACAAAGGACCGAAAGCAGTTGGATCAGCGAGAAGGTGCACGAGATTTAGTCCTTTGGAGCACACAGGAGAAATTCGACTTGCGAAGTCACGAAACCATTTGGACCGTCCATCAAGAGACACGTGGCGAGATATCGGCATTTCGCTGACTCGCAAGGTGTAAAGGTGATCC
>ML801020.1:76747-129424 GCA_009831015.1 Picea engelmannii
TTTTGGTCTCCAACTATGATATTTCCCATCCAACCTTGTGTTGGAGACCTAGATAGAAGTGGGATAGATTGAGGGACTACGTGGCTAGAACAATATCTTATTCATTGGTTTGTGCATGTTGAAGGGAAAGAGAGCCCGAGGATTGGATTTTGATGTAGGAGTTGGAAAATATAAGTTTTATGCTATGGAGTGGCATGTTGTTGAGAGAAATGGAACAAGCCTACAGTTGGGAGGAACATACTTCATACACAACTAATTGATGAAATATGCACATGATATAAATGTTCTTATCTCTATTTTTATTTAATGTTGAATGTCATGTTTAAACTATTGAGTTCTAATCTATTTTTGTGCATTTAAATGTTTCATATCTTTAAGTAGTTTGCATCAACAAATGTTTTCTTAGTTGATGCATGAATATTTTATATCATACTATGCCAAATAATTTTTAGATGATATCATAGTTTATTTTTGTTTTGTTGGTAAAGAATTCATTACATAAGGTTCATAAAAGAAATAGGTCTAACCATGAAGATGTCTCACACTTTACATAAAATCATTCTCTTGGAAGGCATGCAACAAACTCTTGGTAGACTGTAGAAACATATTCTTTGTTGAGAGATATACTCTCGACCAAGATATGCAATACTCTAAGTTCTCTCGACCAATATATGCAATACTTTAGGTTCTCTCGACCAAGATATGCAATAATCTAAGTTGAGACTGTAATTGATATATATAATTCTCTTAGTCAATAAATTAAATGGATCTCTAATTAATAGATTAACTCTCAATTGGGTCCTTGTTTATAGAAACTAAAATTTTCATTCTACGTCTCATTTGGACACTCTCCAATGTTGTATTTCTTATCAAATCATTGGGATGCTCTCACCATAGTCAGACGAAATGGTTCATATAATTATCTTCTAAAAACTTTTAACATGTTTTAAGAGTCATTCCCATCCCATCTAAATAATGCACCTGAAACATTCATCTCATTAAGTACTTAATAACTTAACTGAGTACACCAACAAAATCTATTTTGGTCAATATGAGCCATCTTAATAGCTCATTAAGTAGTCTTGGAAATACACATAATATTTTTCAATCCCCATTAAGATAATATTTTTTGGTGAAACTTTTCCTTTGCAAAACCTGCTTGCAAAATAAATAAACCCTCCCTACCTACAAACCATACACTTAATTTCACTCTACCAATTCACCACTTTGTAAATCACATAATTTGTTTTACTTCATCTTTAAAAACCCATATCTTCACTTTATTTACAATTCCTATTTCTAAATTAATCAATATTTTTCAATTCACCACTTTGTAAATCACATAATTTGTTTTACTTCATCTTTAAAAACCCATATCTACACTTTATTTACAATCCCTATTTCTAAATTAATCAATATTTTTCAATTTTGAATTGTAAAAGTAAACTTCCGAATATTGTATATATGCATAATATTTTAAATATTTATTTATTTTGAAAAATCATATATATTTAAATATATAGTTCAATATTTAATAAAAAAACACATAATTTATTATCAAAACTTGTATATTCTAACCAATACTATTAATTTAATTATATTTATGTAAAACATAAATAATATTTTAACAACAAATATACTTAAAAAAAAATAAATATTTAATCATAACATAGACTTAACAAATTTAATAAAAATAACCCTCTAAGACCATAATACATCAAATTTGTCCATTTACTTAGTCGTAGGATAATAACCCAAAGAATATGTCATATATGTCATATACTTAGTGGTAGGATAATAACCCAAAGAATATATCATACTTAACAATTGAATTGGTTTAACTCATTGGAGTTGATCCTCGACTATGCCATAGTGGATGCCACATTGCTTTTACAATCAATAAGATAGACATTCCTTGTTATTTAGAATACAAAGTACACTAAGGGGTTAGTTAATTTAAGGTGTTTATTAGGTAAGAAATTTTATATTCATTTTTTTTTAATGCCACATTGCTTTTACAATCAGATAGACATTCCTTGTTATTTAGAATACAAAGTACACTGATGGGTTAGTTAATTTAAGGTGTTTATTAGGTAAGAAATTTTATATTGTTATTTTTTTTTAATATGTAGAATTTGTTTTATTAATATTTATATATATTTTTAAATATATATATATATATATATATATATATATATATATTTTTGTAAATTCTAGAATTAATCGATTAAAAATATAGTAGAGATACAATAAGAGAGCCACAGTGTTTATCCATGTTTATCCTTGTAAATTGATAAAATTGAGGCTTTCCCTTATTGGGAAATAAGGTTGGGAAAAGATTTGATCATCCTGTCTGCCCTTTGGTGGGAAACTAAGCTTACAAAAATGCTAAGAGCTATTTCTCTGTTTGCTTACTAACATAAGACCAGAATCCTCAGAATAAACTGTTCTTGTCGGTCATGATGGGAGGGCCATCCGGAGGAGTCTCTTCTACAATGGGGCAGCCATCGAAATCATTGGCATTCTCACTGGAGGAGCTAGAGTTGTTCGAGCTTGGTTCCTTGACCAGGAGGCCTCCGCTCTTGATAAAGGGAGCCATCAATGAACTCTTCTATCCTTGCGTTCTCTCAGTGACTGGTTTACTAGAATTCTCTTGAGGTGTCAAGGTGCTAGGGTGGGCCACAAAAGGAAGAGGATGGATTCTATAGGAGGGAGGAGATGGAGGAGGAGGATGAGCAGTTGGGAAGTGTGGTGTGCGAGACGAACTAGGAGGGATATGAAAAAAAAACACCAGGAGGTTGAGGACGGTGTAGGCGAGAAGCGTTTTTACCAAATAGTAACTACGATGGTATCTGGAGGTGCGACAAGATGTTGGGAGAGAGCTTGAAATATCCTCTTCCCAATCGTCTTCTAGTTTTTGCAGCGAGTCGAGGACCGAGCGTTCGTAGCCGTCCTAGTTTTCCAGAAGGGGCAGGGGAGGAGCTATGGAAGTTCTCCCTCCACGGCCACTTCGAATCAAGGTGGGGGTGGTAGGCTTGCGAGGAGGAATGAGTGAAGGAATGTGCATGCAGGGCACTACGAGGGGGGAGAAAAACCACTGATTGCAAGGAGCAGAGAGTTTCCACATGTGGAGAGAAGAGATCCAGCTCGTGGAGGACATAAAGGAAGAATGACAGGAAAGGTCACGGCTAGCGGAGTGATAAGCTCCATGTGGAGGGGGGGATCAAATCCGACACCATTAATCCTACCAACCTTTTTCAAGTGCGTGGACTGGTATGATGTACAATATCCATGCAGGTGGGGAGCGAGAGCCATAGTCGGAGTAATGGAATGACGTCTCGGGACAAGAGGGTGATTAATTAGCATGAGGAGAGGTTGAGGAAAATCACACCTAGTCTTCAGTTCACGTGCTGAGGGGACTCGAGGTGCCTGCCAGGTGGACAGAGGTGACACACGTATCCAGGGAAGAAGAATACCTGAGCGCAATGTTGATATAGACTCTCCTAAGGGAGTGGTTCTAGATCTCATCCATGGTAAGTTATGGTCAGAGTTGTTTGTGAAGCTTTCATTGGTAATTATGTCCATCAGGGAGCTCGTCGTGCATTAGACATGGAGGAAGGAGATGGAGTCCGTGAATTCCATAAGTTGAGCCAGATAATGAAGACTGTGATCCAAAGGACAGCTGGGGGAGATTTTTGGTCTTTGTGATCCATATTGAAGACAGATTTTCATAGAGATGATTATTTGAGAGTCACCTTCAAATAAAAGAGGAAATAGTTCTCTTTGTCGAGCTATTCTAAGGTCATGGAGGAGACCTGAAATTTTGGAAGCATTGTTGTTTTCATGGCATATGGCTCCATAGTAAAGACATACAATGACACCCATGTTGTCTCTAAAGATGCCTCCAAATCCCATAGGACTAGGATTACCTTTTGAGGTGCCATCGAAGTTGAGTTTGATAAAACCATGCAGAGGAGAAAACAAGTGCTCTAGGCTAGAGGGGGACCTCGTGTGGGAATCTGTAGGAGAATGGGGGCCCATGTGTGTGGCAGTAGTGATGTCCCATCGTTGAAGAATTAATTCTTCTATTAGTTTTTCTTTAAAGTCAATGTTAGACTAGGATTGGAGATGAATTGTTTCTAGCATCTGTTTTCTGCAAGTTTCCAAGAGGGTGTCTCATAAGGAAGATTGGTCTTCAAAAATGTGGCGGTTGCACTCTTTCTAGATTTTCGAGATGATGAAGCCAGGGAGAACTTGCGAGAGACGGTTCATATTTGTGTTCTGGTAAGGATTGTTGGGCCAGTTTTTAAGACTATGAGTTATGTTTCCATGAGCCTGGTCGGATTTTCTATAAAGCATCGATGCATTATCCCATATGTTGTTGGAGAAGGGGAAGTTGTCAGGGAGATGGTATATGGATTCCTCATTTTTGTAGAAAATATCACATCTCGAAGGTATAGAAAATCCTCTTTTGAGAATGTTATCCCAAGTTAGGATGTGCCTATGGTGGATAAGCCATAGAAAGATTGAGACCTTTGGCCAAGTTCTAAGGGACCAAAGCTTGGCCCAGACAGGGTTTGGAGGATCTGGGGGAGGGTCGGTGAGATGTTGATAGGATTTTTTGACTACAAAAATTCCTTTTGGTGAGTACCCCCATCTTAGCTTGTCATTGTCCTTACTCATTCGAATTTTCTGGTTGTTCACATATTGCACGATTTGTGCTCTAGTTTCTGTCGGAAGGTAAAGAAGGGAGTTGTAAAGCGGTAAACATTGCTTGAAGTTCTGTTGATCCATAATATGCCAGTGGTCCTTGACCTTTTTGTTGCCTTGTGGTGGTAGAATGTGTTGTCTTTGAAAACTTAGAAGCTACTTCCAAGAGTCCGGCTAGAAATTTATGTGGTAGCCATTTCTGATTTCCCAAAAGTTGTGTTGTTGGATGAGGTGACATTGGAGTTTTGTAGAATTCCAAATGAGGGATCCTTGAGGGTTAGGAGTGAAGTGGATCATGTTGTGAGGGTCCCAATTTGGGGATATTTTTTATGCCAAATATGTTCCCATGGACTGGAGTTGTTGGATATCCAGTTCCACCAGGTTTTTGAGCTAAGGGTTTCATTTCTCTTAATTGGATCCCTTAGGCTTAGGCCTCCCATTTTCTTTGGTGAACATATTGTGTCCCATTTGACCAGACCCCATTTGTGGGTTTTATTGTCACCACTCCAGAGAAAAGTGCATTTTATCTTCTGGATGGAATTGAGCACCCATTTGGGGGCTACAAGAACAGAGAAGAGATACAGTCGAATCATTTGCAAAAAAGATTTTATGAGAACTAGAAGGAGTGCTAGATTTAGGGTTCTTAAGGTCCAGGAGGAGATCTTTTGAGTTAATTTGTCAATGAGTTCCTTCCAAGTGGAGTGTTTGATGGATGAAGTAAGTAGGGGAGCACCCAGGTATTTGGAAGGAAGAGACGAGGTAGAAAAACACAGGGTTATAGCAATTTTTCATTAGGTATTGGGGGTGTGTTGAAGAAGAATATGAGAGATTTATCCAAATTAACAGAGGCTCCTAAGGAATTTGAAAAAGTTTTGAGAGATATTTTAAGGGTGCGGGATTCTTGAATGGAGGGGTGTGTCAGGAGAAGGTTATCATCAACAAATTGTTGGTGGTTCAAGGGCGGACTGTTGTGGAGACTGAGTCCTTTGACAGAGACATTTGTGAAAACACTTGTTAGCATTCAACTTAACTCTTTGGCCATGAGGATAAAAATAAAAGGGGAGAGGGGATCTCCTTGTCAGATTCCTTGGGAGGGAATGAAGGTGGGGGAAGGGGAGCCATTAATAAGAAAAAATAAAAAATTTTAGGAAAGGAGAGAGAGGATCTAATGTACCTAGTATTGAATGAATCTAAAATCTAGGATAATATTTTAAATGTATTCCCAGCTGCGGTGATCAAAATATTTGCAGAGGTCTAGTTTAATAAGAATGCTCGGTTTCTTGCTGATTTTTAGGGAATGGATAGGCTCATGGGATTGAATGATTCCATCAAGAATATTCATGCCCTTGACATAGCCAATTTTTTTGGGGGAAATGAGTAGGGGAAGGAGAGGTTTTAACCTATTAGCTATGACTTTAGTGACAATTTTGTATATAGCATTGCAGAGAGCTATGGGTCTGTACTTGGAGCTGCAAAATTTTATTCTTTGGGGATCAAAGTGAGAGGTGGTGTTGAGGGAAGTGAGGACCCATTGAAAATTGCGCGATACTTCTATTATGTCCAACACATCCACCTTTAGCAAATCCTAGCAAGCATGGAAGAAGTTGATTGTAAAACCATCTGGCATAGGAGTCGTACCTTATTTCATTTGCATGACAACAGATTCCACCTATTGTAGAGTGATTGGGAGCATTACAGAAGCGTTGTGTTGGTTAGTGACCAGGTGAGGGATGTGGTTGGCTACTTTTTGAATGGCGTCCCCCTGGAATGCTTCCCCTCTGTCAGTAGATCTTCGTAGAAGGAGACCAGCTCAGTTTCTATGTCCTTGTGGGTTTCAAGCCGAGTACCGTCCTTCCTTTTAATGCACAATATTTTGTTATTCATTTTGTGCTGGATGGTTGAGTGGTGTTAGAAAGAGGTGTTACATTCACCTTCCTTCAGCTAGAAGATTCTTGATTTTTGTTTCCAAATAATTTCTTCTTACTGACATCACTCCTCTATTTGAGATTAAAGTTATGATTCTTTATGAGAGAGATTTGTTGAGCATCCTTCCTAGATGATATTCTACTATAGGGTTTCCATGTTCTTCTCCAGGGTCGTTTTGGCCAAGAAGATGTTGCCAAAAGTCATTTTGTTCCACATTTTTAGATGTTGTTTCAACATTTTTAGGTTTTTCTTAAATCTATACATTTTGGAGCGGATTGGGGGATGGGTGGAAGATCACTAGTTTTGGATCATAGGCTTGAAATCTGGATTGGATAACTAAAATTTTTTGAATCTGGATGGGAGAAAATGATCCTTGCCTCTTTGGTGTCAGTGCAAGTAGATGGGCTAGTGGTCTGAGCCTGAGGAAGGGATAATGGAGGAGGAAAGATCATCCCCTACTGTTGCAATGTCTTCAAAGACTAGAAATATGTCGAGGTGTGAGGATATATGAGAGGGGCCTTCATGTCGGCTATTCAAGGTGTAAATTCCATTGGTGGTTTCCATATCCACTAGTTCATTTCTCTCAATGAAATTCTTGAAGCTTGTGTTCTCCTGTGTGAGTAGGTGGAAACCTCCTTTCTTTTCTCCGAGATTGATGATGAGATTGAAGTCTCCACCAAGGATCTAGTTATGTTTGGGTCACTCCTTCTTATACCAGTCCATGAGTTTTAGAAGGTTGATCTTTTGATTAAAAGTTTGTGGACCATAAACATTGGTGATGAAGCCATGTACGCCCATACCAATAAGGTGGTAGGATGTTGAGATGGAGTTTTTGGTGGTGGTGAAGTCATTGAGGGTGATATTTGAAGGGTTCCAAGTGATTTCTAGACCACCTCAAGCCCGGCCACATCAAATGTAATGGATTTGTTGTTTTTCCAAAAAAACGATAATATAGCCTAAAGTTTTTCACTGTTTCTTTTTGTTTCCTAAATCAAGAGTATTGTGGGTTTTTCTTGGTGAATTTTTTTGCGAAGCATTCTATGTTAGTTGAGACCATTGATGGCCCTAAAATTCCAAGAAATGACTTTCATTGGGAACCTTGAGTGTTGGAAGAAAAAAATTCATTGAGTTGAGCATATTTCCCTAAATCCACTAACCTGGAACCCAAAGAAGCGATGCGTTGGATATCTATTTTGTGTCCTTGCTTTTTGAGATCTTTGACGACCTTTTTTAGATGAATTGGTGGGTTATTTTGTATCCCAATTCTGGCACACAATTTGGCTTTGTTGAGGACCTCCTTGAGGAGATGAATCTTCTTTCGGGATATCATTTGGAAGGAATGTTTTTTTCATGCATCCTCAAGTCCAAGGAGATATATCTCACCTAGATCCAGATCCCCATGGCTTCATACATTAGTGCGTCAAAATCCTGATTGGTGGAACAGATTGGATTTTCTGGTAGCCATGTTGAGGACAGGATGGGTTGGGAGTTGATATCTATAAGTATTGGATCTGTAGAGGGAATTCTTCCCTAGTTTTGAACTTGCTCATGGTGCTGCTTTTTGGGGGTCGACTTTATTTCTTCCTCAATGGGATCCACCCCATTCAAATGTTGGGCAAGGGATTCAAAGTTGTTTCTTGTCGACCTTTCCCTGGATTTGGCAGTGACATGGGATTTCTGATTGTTTCTTCGTTGAGTGGGGATTGTTCATAATCCTTCCTCATCCATGAGAGTGGTACCTTTGAGAGCTATGGCTCACTTTTTTTGAGGGAAGTCTCTGAAGATGTTCCTATGTTCATGGCATTTGCGACATCTGAAGGGGGCATGCTCATAGTCTAGAGTTTGGATCCATTCTGTGTCTTCATGCGCAAGGAAAATAGAGTCCAAGAGGGCTTTGACGATGTGCATATAGATGAAAATACTAGCATAGGAGGTATACTTGTAGTTTTTAGTTTGCTCTACTATTTTGACGAAGTTACCCAGGGTGTTGCCAATGTCTTTGAGGGTTTCATCATCCTAATTGTCTTGAGGGGAGGATTAGAGTCTGATCCAAACATGAGCCCAAGTGAAGTCTTCTTTGTCTGGATTGAAGCATTATGTCTAGTTCCGAAGGTATAAGCCTGTTGAGTTGAAGAAGTGGGGTCCCCCTTCCCGTATTTTGTCTCTGTCATCAAGCCCAGTGAAAATGATAGTGAAGAATTCTTTTGAGCCAAGTTGGATGTCAAAATGTGCTTTCGATTTCCATTTCGATGTGATCCATCTTAGAAGTGTGCACTCTATGGCCCAGATTCCAATGAATTTTCCTATGAGCACATAAGTTTTCATGTGTTCTATTTTGGCGTTGATACGGGATGGTGGTAGCTCGATCCTCGGTCTTTCCTCATATTTGGAAATGCATGTGCTAGTTTTGGTTGCCTCCGGAGCTGGGTGGGTCATAGGCGACTGAGAAGGTATCGATTTCTCTGCATTATTTGAAGTGGGTAGATCTTCTTGCATGGATTCCTGGGTATGTTGATCGTCCTGCATGGGTTCCTGAGTTTTTCCAAGAGCGTTGTTTAGGGATTCTTTGTAGGAAAGGGAGGAGCCCCCGACTCCTCCCTTTGGGGAGGCCATGGATGGATGAAGCTAGCTTTCCACGGCTATGGTGGCCCAGACGAGGGTTAGGGAGGACAGGAGTTTGTGAGGAACTAGGGTTGTGAGCATCATTGAAAACAATGAAACCTCTAATTACTCTCTTTCGAGTCTTCAATCCCCGTTCTTTTTTGAAAATAAATTTAAATTAATAAAAAAAATTGTGTAAATTAACTAAATAATATTGAAAGTTTATAATAAAATAATTAAAAGCATAACATTGTATTTAATTATATTTGACACTTTTTTCAATGTACTCTACTTAAAAAAAATAGAATAAAGGAGACCAAAAGAAATATGAATATATTGACACTCTATCTAAATTAATATTGATTTGTTTAAATCTTTAATTTCTAAATACTAAATAGTGTAGCATATAATAATATTGAAATCAAAGAATTATTGAATATAATTATTTGAGATTGTGATAAATGAATATCATTGAATTTATTATAACAAATTAAGTTTATTATAATAAATCGTAAAAACATTTTTTTACATTCATCTGTATTTTAATAATAATAATAATTATTTTAATAAAGAATATTTATTATTTTTTTATAAATTAAAACAATAATTATAGATTTATATCAATATATATTGATTTTTTTTTTTTTTACTCGAGGAATCAGCAACTCGCGGTTCTCGTCTCGTGTGACACGGGGTCTATCCCCGTCGGCTACCACTATAACCTCAGGTGCAACCACCCAGCCCGCAAGAATGGCGCACGAGTAAATTTGGGCGAGAATCGAACATGAGACTTCATTTTTACAAATTTCCTTCCATTTACATGGCACTTGCCAATCCGTCTACACCCGTGGGGATATATATTGATATTATTTAAATGTTTTAAATTATAAATTTAGAAACTAATTTTCTTCAAAGAATGATATAGTCCATGCACAATGATTAAGGTATAATCATCACATTTAAATTGTAGGGAATATTTATTAATGGGAGTTGAATAATGGAGGTCTTGTAGAGGAAGAAAACAAATTATAAATGTGTATAAAAATTGTTTACAAAAAATTAACATTAGGTTGTTGGAAATTAAGGAATGATGTTCATTTATAATGTATCATATGACAATGGTCATCTAACATGATGGAAGACAAGGTAGACAAAAAAAACATCTAAAAATGAATTGAATTATTGAGGCACATGTAAAACTAAATGTTGATGAATAAAACTTTATTTGTAATAAAGAGTGATACTAAGAAGACTTGTGCAAGATAATTTCCCTATAAATGAAAGTCATGGGGTAGTATTTGAAGAAAATAATTTCAATATTATGTTGGACAAAGGAAATCAGACATCAATTTTCTTACTCTCTCATCTTTATCATTCATTTCCCTCATGCTTGTTTGTGTTCTTTGTTAAAAAAAAAAGACTTCTTCACTCGAGAAGAAAAGGTATCCACCCGAAGGAGAGTGTTGGATCCCATTTGTATCCAACCATTCTCCCCAAGTTTTGTTACTCATTCTATGCTTTTCCATTGGACTAATATATAAATATTGTCATTTCTCAGATTTTTTGTGTTTAAATGACTTTCTTCTAGTTAAATTTGTACTTTAATTACATGCATAGTTTCCTGTTTTATTTTTTTGTGTTAATACCTTACCTCACAACTGGCCATTATCTGTTGTTTAACTTACAACTTAGCTTAATAAGGACCATTTTGGTCACCATTGCAAGAAAATCCCCAACACATTATGGAACAATATCAAGAATCACAAAAAATTACATTTACAAGTGTGATGTCTTTTATGTCAAAGATATGTCAACATGCAATATACTTATTGGAAGTCCAAAACATCTTTAATATAAACAAGGGTTCCTTTTGTTGAGAAACTTAACAAGCAATATAAGTTACACAAACAAATCATGATACTTAATTGAATGATTATGTAGTTGCTCATACATGAGATAATATTATCATCAGGTTTTTGCTTGTTTCTTACACATATAAACATTCTTCTCCATATATGATTTCGATTTCTTTGAAGACATGAGAACATAGTCCAAATTAATAAAATATATGTTTTTTATGCATACATAATTTTTGTTAGACATACTATTGTTTTGTATAAATAATCATTGAATTGATTCCAAATTAATAAAATCTTATTTTTTCACTAGAATACTATCACAATTCTTTTACTTCATTGTTTACATCGAATATAATCTATTTTTCTCTCTGAAATCTTACCTCAAACTTTTGTATTACCTTCTTTGCTCAACTTTTTTATTACCTTTTTTACATCAAGCCAAATAAATAAGAAGTTTCATTCTATTTATCAAAATACACACTCTAGTTTTATAATCTATTGGTCCACATGCCTTACTTTGATGATAGATATTGTAAATGTACATAATTCTCCTCTTTTTATATATAGTTTTTATTTTGATTTCTCCCCCCACACATATATTAAAAAAAAATTATCTTTTTAATTTTAGCTAGTTTGATAAGAACATTTTATCAATTCTGTAACAAAAATACTCCTTAACCATCAAGTTGTTTAACCATGTCATCTGTTAAGCATTCTATTTAAATCCTCCACAAACCATCTTATTTAAATTTTGTTAGATCTTTCAACAATGAAGATGCTCTCATCTCAATACGCAAGGCTTTTACACACTCCTCGCAGACAGGGCCATGACACACAAGTAAAACTGCCGCCTATCGTGTAGTGAGCAGATGTTACATAACGCAAATAGTAATTTGGCGCAACAAAATGCCTCGACATATTATTGTACGGTCGATCCATTAGGCTGATAATGCATAGAAAGAAAATATGTGAGGATGATGGATCAGGAGGCGTCACCAACAATGGCTGAGCGACTTCTATGCACCTAAGATGGACTGTATCAGACTTACTTTGCCTAGCGCAGTTGCAAATCAGAAATATAATTGATATTAATAACTTTGGTGTTTCAAAATACAATAATTGAGACAAGCTTCTGTTTTTATGATTTCTAAACACTTTGTGCAACTTATAAAATATACGTACATCACTTGTGTTCTCAGACTTCTTCGACTATCTTTAACTGTTGTTACTGCTTCTCTACCGCTCTTTACATCTGTGTATCTACTACCTATAGATAATACTGAGACTTCTAAAAGTAAAACTGACTCAACAATTAATACAATAATAAATATAGACTAACTTCAATCTACTTAACAGGACTCCAAAAAGATAAATATAAACCACTCTTGAAAGAGCTTGAACACGTTATTCAAATTTGTTGTGACCTTCGAGCTCCTTCCATTGCACGGTGAAGTTCACCACGGCTGAATAGTTGAATTGAAACTGTAGGAATGCCGTGCTAATCCGCTCCTTCTTGGAGGCCTCCACGTCCATGGTTTCCGAGATCAAACTAGCTACTGGCATCTACAGTCACAGGGTAGGGTTTGATAGCACAATGTTGCCGATAACTATCTGGCATAAAACTCTTGCTTGACCCCAACGAAAATACATATCCCTCCAATGACTCATTCATTCTCGAATAGCATTCTCAAAGTCTCGTAAGAACCAGAATAGAGCCCAACAAGCACTCATTGATTTTCAACACCGAGGTTTTGAGAATGTTAGGCTTTCGAGTAAGAATATCGGGACGCTAAAAGTTTTAACGCTCAGGGCTCCTAGTTTGTACGATGTTTTGAGGGCCCATAAGCTTTTGTTTACCGAGGGAAGGGTAGAGTCTCTGAATAGGATGTACGGTATGTCGTTGCAAATGCCTAGGAGGATGAATTTGATGAGAAAGAAGAAACATTGAAAACTGTTTTGAAATAGATAAGGGAGAAGGAATTTTGCAGACCATTTCTATATCAGAGGAGGAAGATGGATTAGAGAATAGAGAGGAGCCACAATGATCTTCATTTTTGACAAATCTATTGTATAAATGTCGCTTGGCACCATTTTGAGCCTCATGGGTTTATTGTTTCAATTTGTATTGAGTTCACTCTGTTTTTACTTTAGCACTTGGGTTTGAATGTGATACATGTTACATTTTCATAATATCAATTATCAGGATGCGCATAGGGCATCATTAATCTTTGACACCATTCATCTCTGTAAAAGGTTTTCCATGCTATATAAAACAAGATGTACATAGTGTGAACGGATTCTATCATTCTCTGAAGAATTTCGAGAAACCTTGTATACCTCATTTACCAAGATTGTTGCTGCAAAAACTCGTACGGCATATCATCTGGTGATTCCGCGCGTCTAAGAGATTCAAATCTTCATTCACCCGTTCTGGTTTATGTATGACCTCGTGGATAACGATCCATTAGTTGCTTGTAGTTTGGGGGTTCATTAAATCTATTGATGATGCTAATATATATCTTGTAAATGACATTCAAGGTCTGCTTCAAAACATTAATTCATTGAGATTAAATACATTGATGCAGAGAATTTGAATTTGAAGAGACCTTGTGAGGTCCTCTTGAACTTCATCTTCAACCATTTTTATTAAACCCGCAAGTACATGTTTTGCTTCTGTATTTTGGATCTTGAAGTTCATAGAGACTGACAGATTCGAAAGCATTAACTACACATTCACAATAATCAAGTAAGCTGCAATTGGTTATTTTTTAAGTTACTTGTGCTTTATGAAACTAAGATTGGATTAAGTCATTGTAAACTGGTGCATTTTCACTTGAATTTGACACCCTCCATTTGCATGTTACATTTTTTAGTCTTATTGTAAAGTGTAAATTCATGGTGGAGTTACAAGAAACCCTATGAGTTTTGTCTCTAAAATGGATAGAGTTCAGGAAGTGTTAAAGTTATCCAACATTCTAATCTTCTCTTCCATGGATAGTAGAGCCAACATTAAGGTGAGTCCAAGAAGTTCATAGCCCAAAAAGTGGCAACTGCATGATTAAAAACTCACAGAAAGTGGTCCTATACATATCTATTTGGATATACTCGTGCATGGTATTAAGAGCACCTACATGGTCCTAAGAATAAAAATATTTAAAGGGCCAGAGCTTCGGAAAATATAGTGGAGCTAGAGAAGAGGTACAAAGGGAGGAGGGGGCCAACCTCTCCATGTATGTTACATTTTTCTTAATTTTAATCCAATTTAGTTATTCCAATTTAGTATTTTTTTCCTAATAATCTAAATTAAAAACAAAATTGTAATTTTGTATTTTAAAGAAAAAATGAACCTAATTTACATGTCATGGTTTTAAATTGCAGCATATATAATGCAATGGAACCCCAAGACAATTTAAACAACTCATAAGAAAACCAAGAAGCTTAAAACCACAACCCACCACCACCAATAATGTAAACACTGAATTGATGAGGGTTTGGTTATATTGTGATCCCTTGAGGAACAATTAAGGGAGACTAGAGAGCCTAGAAGAGTCTCTTTGACCAATTCTTACAAGTGCCCAAGATAAATTGACCTCTACTTCTAATTATAGGGAACAAATATATGAGTACTATAGCACTGGTTTGGACAAAAACCAAGTCAAAGGACTCGGCATTACAAAACAACAAATATTTTCTAGTTTTAGGCATCCTAGAAATGGACAAGAACTACCATTGATGAGGAAACGCATATCCATTGATCAGTGCATCCATCCCCAGATTAGTCAAAACTAAACGGATAGGTGGTACATGGTTTTTGATAAACCTCTTTGCAATAACAGGGAGACGCCTTTATATTTTCTAAGAAAATTATGGGATGAGTTTATTATGGGTAATCATGTCAACTACTTTGACATTTGTGACTTCCATGGGGTGGGTTGAGGTTTCGCACATGACTGATAGCATGCCAGTCACCACCCCGATTTAGGTCCCCATCCCCTAGGCAAAGGCCTGACCCCCGTGCCCAACATCTTCCTGTTGCAGAGAACTTGCAATAGGTACAACTAGCCATCTCCTCATTGACTCATAGCCTAGTGCAACACAATATCGTTGGTGCACTATCTTGGCAAAAGGTGCCTGCGAGTGACATTGATAGAAAATTTGGAGCGCCATCATGCACAAGAGAGTACAATGAGGAGAGGGCACATGGACATAACAGTCCTCCATGCGAATCTCACAGATGCACGAGTTGCGGGAAGACATGGTATGGACCCATAGGTCCTAGTGGACAACATAGCTTCATGGAGGAGGTTAGTATCTTAACCCTCTCTATGTTCTTCATTGTTATATATTTATTTTGTATTATTTGTATTTATATAGATATTTGATTGTCTGTTGACGCAGCACGCGCTCGCAAGCACACCCGCTCACAAGATCTTATCTTCTCTACTGGCCCGAAGAACTCTAAGGTTATTCTATTTCCCTATCGGGAAACCTGCACCGACAACAGTCTTCGTGGGATCCCCTCTTTGAACTTAGGAGATCGGAATTCGCGACTTCGCGAATTCAATAGTCGAGCATTTGATTCTCGAATCCCCGAACGTCGATACAAGTCAACGCTGACCTTTCCCCTTTCAGGACTTGCCCTATCGCGATTTCGGCACTCACGATATCGAGTCACTCATCCTACCAACTCCCGAACCCCGATACGCCGAAACTCCGATGCGCTCGCGAATTGACTATTCAACGGTACCTTTACTCCATCGGCATTTCGGAGTTCGCAATATCGCAAATCCTAATGCATATGTTTAGGGCCTTCCCACCATGAAACTCTGATACACTGTGCCACCTGACCACCTCTCTATCCCTTGTGGCCCCACACTGTTCTCTTACCCATCGAGATATCTCGTTTCGCAATTTCGCGATTTCCGCTACCAAATCTTTGACTCTTCCCTCAAGAAATCCCGATAGGTGATTCCACGAGTGATCCAACGATCCTAGCTAGCTTCGATCAATGGTTCTATTTGTCCTAAGCTTAAACCTTCGGGAATACTTACTGTATATTCCCTGCCTCTTCGCGAGATCTGACGGCTCACGGGGTTTCACGATTTCTCCTCAGAGAATTTCGTCCGTCCGTTCTTCCTTGATGATTCCTACGAATGACCAAGTGTTCATCCAAGAACTCGTCCACCTATGGCGCAAACTCACGACGCTTCCTTTGGACTTCCAGTCACACCTTCCCTGCGCTGCTCCCCAACAGTCTCGAAGGCCTTATCCTTCCTGAGCTTTTATAAAAGACCCTTGCATGCACTCCTTGCGGCAACCTTCAAACACGTCTAAGTGTTTGAATCCTTTCGACTCTGCGCACACCTGCAGCAACAGTCTTTCAACTCTCACTCAGGTTCGCAACCCTGAACTTCACTTGGCATGTGCCCTCCTTGCACGACTCCTGTGCTCAACTGCACTTTGAGGAAATGAGAACAAAGTAAAACTATCTGAGCTTCAGAGATGCAACCCTGAATTCTCGTCGATGCACTCCTTGCGGACACTTCAACTGCACTCCTTGCAGGAATTCTTACTCAGATAGAGAAACAATTGAAACTCATTCCTTCTTCCTTTTAGACTTCAAACTCAACCATGAAATCATATACACAGCATATAAATAAAATGTATAACAGGAAGCAAACATTCATGAGCATATCATTCAGCATCAATACACAGAGAACAACACAAAACCATGAATTTGAATCACTTATTCTATTAATCCAAATATCTGTACATGGGTGTTCTTACACAGCTCTCTGCATGCTCTTGCTCAAATGCTTCTAACTAATTATACAATACACAATGAGGGTGTCTATATCCCGTTTCCCTCTTGCACTCTAAAACTGTCTAATCTAGAATTAAATTCTATCTACCTGCATTAACTATTATAAATGCCTTCTACCTACTAAGGACGAGAGCTAAAGGCTCAAGGTCCGTTTACATTATACAAGTGTGCTTCATCTTAATGGCTCATTTAAGATCGCGCAACAACTTCCAAGGTGATTTCAAAATTTGTGATGGCTTGTCCAGCTGTCCTTTTGGCTTTCGCGCTGGCTCGCTTGACGTGGGAGATGCTCCTGCATCATACTCCCTCGCTTGAAAATTTTCATGGGCTCCTGTCCATGAGCTCGTGCATGGTATGTCCATGCTTCTGTATCTCTGCTTCAGTCTCCCAGCTGGCATCTTCAACTGGATGATTCTTCCACTTGACCAAATACTCAAAGTATTCTTTCTGCCTGGTCCTCTTGCTCACTTTCTTGTCCAGTACGCACTCTATCTACGGCTTCTCTACAACTGGCATCTGCTTTTTCCACTGGATCACTGGCTACTCATCTGCAGTCTCTGTTTCCTCAGCTCTATATGGGTACAAATCCGAGATATTGAATATTGGAGAAATTCCGATCCCATCGGGTAATTCAATCTCGTAAGAATTTGCCCCAAATTTCTTCAAGACCCTACATGGCCCGATTTTCTTCATCTTCAGCTTATTATATGTTCCTCTTGGGAACCTTTCTTTCCTCAAGTGTGCCAGAACCAGTTCACCAACCTCAAACTGAAGTTGTTTTCTATGTTGATCGGCTCTGTGTTTATATTCCTGGCTTGAGTCCAGCAATCGCTCCTTCACCTGGCTGTGAAGTTCCTTCATCGCTTCTGTGAAATCTTCTACACTAATGATCTTAGTCGAAGTCTGTTCTGAATCCCTCAATTCAGAAATTCCACTCGGCTGCATGCCATAAACAACCTGAAATAGAATCTTCCCTGTGCTCCTATTGACTGAGTCGTTATATGCAAACTCTTCCTGTGGTAATATGCTATCCCACTGGTTGTGGTGTTCTGTCACCAAGCTTCTCAGCAAGTCTCCTAGACTTCAGTTCACTACTTTCGTCTGTCCATCCGTCTGAGGATGATATGCTAAACTAAACAACAAGTTAGTCCCGAGCTTCTTCCATAAGGTCCCCCAAAAATGCCCTATGAATTTTGTATCTCGATCCGAAACTATACTTCTCGGCAACCCATGAAGTCGAATGACCTCTTTGAAAAACAGATTAGCAATGTGAGTTGCGTCACTGGTTTTCTGACATGGAATCAAGTGTGCCATCTTGGAAAACCTATCCACCACCACAAAGATTGAATCAACACCTCTTTGTGTTCTTGGAAACCCCAATACAAAATCCATGCTAATCGCATCCCACGACCTCTCTGGTATGGGAAATGGTTGATAAAACCCTGCATTCTGCTTCCTTCCCTTTGAATGATGGAAAATTCTACACCTGTCCACAAATATTTTGACATCTGCTCGCATTCCCGGCCAAAAACATGATTCAATCAGCTTCACGAATGTCTTGTCATGACCAAAGTGCCCTACCAATCCTCCACTGTGTTTCTCCTTTAGCAGATTCTCCCTCATGGAGCATTTCAGAATACACAGTTGATTGCCCCTGAACAACAATCCTTCCTAGATCATGTAGTCCACCCATTGGCTTCTATCCCTGAGAATTTGATTCTCATTTGCTTCATACGCTTGCTTAAAATATGGATCATCAGCGTACATGTCCCTGAGATCATCGAAACCCAGCGTTTTGACTCTGAACTCCTGCAATAACAAACACTTCCTACTCAAAGCATCAACAACTTTGTTAGCAGTACCAGAAATATGTTCTATCACAAAAGTGAAATTCTGCATATACTCAACCCATTTGACATGTTTTTGATTCAACTTCTCCTGTTGATTCACAAACTGCAGTGCATGATTGTCACTGTACAAGACAAACTCTTTCGGGATCAAGTAATGCCTCCATTTCTTCAATGCCTGAATGATAGCATAGAACTCCTTATCGTAAGTGGAGTACTTCAATTTCGCTTCATTCAACTTCTCGCTGAAGTATGCTATCGGCCTGTCATCTTGACTCAAGATTGCCCCAATTGCAAATCCGCTTGCATCACACTTCACTTGAAATGTCTTCTGGAAATCCGGCAACACCAAAACTGGTTGTTCCATAATCTTCCTCTTCAACAAACTGAAACTTTTCTCAGCCTCTTTTGTCCAGTGAAAATACTTGTGTCTTTTATTCACTGTATCCATCATTGCTGCGTTAATTCCACTGAAATTCCTGATGAATTTTCGGTAGAAACTAGCCAATCTGTGAAAACTTCTCACCTAAAATATGTTCTTCGGTGATGGCCAATTCTTGATTACCTCCACCTTATCTAGATCCATCCTCAACTCATTTGCTGAAATAACAAACCCCAAGTAAATGAGCTCTTCTTTCATAAATGAGGACTTCTTCATATTGATCAACAAATTCTCCTGTTGTAGTTTCTGCATCACTGTAGCCAAATGATTCAGATGCTCTGCCACTGTCTTACTGTAAACCAGTATGTCATCTAAATACACAATGACAAATTTCCCGATGAACTCCCTCAGGACTTCATTCATCAACCTCATGAAGGTACTTGGTGCATTTGTTAAGCCAAAAGGCATAACAAGCCATTCATACAACCCTTCGTTGGTTTTGAATGTTGTCTTCCATTCATCACCTTATCTCATGCGGATTTGATGATAACCACTTTTCAAATCAATCTTTGAAAAATACTTTTCTCCACTCAAGCAATCCATCAGATCATCCATCCTCGGCAATGGAAATTTGTACCTGATGGTTATCTTGTTGATCACCCTCGCATCAATACACATCCTCCAGCCTCTGTCTTTCTTCGGACTAAGTACTGTTGGAACAACACATGGACTCAAGCTTTCCCTGACCAAACATTTGTCCAACAAATCTTGGACTTGCCTCTTAACCTCTTCATTCTCTTGCAGTGTCAATCTGTACACAGCTTTGTTTGGCAAACTGGCCCCTGGTATGAGATCAACATGATGACTCACACTCTTGATCGGTGGCAACGAACGAGGTAATTCGTCCACGACTATATCAACGAACTCTTCCAGCAGTTCCTGAACTTCTTCTGGTAAATCATCCACTCTTGTGCTAGTCAGAACAATCCTCGGTTTCCTAACCACAATGTACTGTGGAACCTCTTTCTTCTTAACCTCTATAAGAAGTTCCTTCCCACTCATGAGAAGTACTGTGTTGCTTACCTCCGGTTTCACCTCCTTATCCTTTATCGGAAGCAACATGTGTGTCCTCCCATTCTTCTCCAGGGTGTATGTGTTCATTCTCCCATCATGAATCACATTTATGTCATATTGCCATGGTCTACCGAGAAATAGATGACAAACATCCATAGGAATGACATCACATAATATCTTATCATTATATCCACCTATCTTGAATTCAACTAAACATTGTTTAGTGACAGTTACCTGATGTCCTTTCTGTAGCCATGAAACTCTGTATGGGCTTGGATGATCAGTCGTCTCCAGCTCCAGCTTCTCTACCATATCCGTAGATACTAGATTATCCATGTTACCACTATCTACAATGACCTTGCATACCCTGTCCTTGGTTTTGCAAGTAGTCCTGAAAAGTCTGGTCCTTTGGACTGAACTTTCCACCTCCTTCTCGGGTGTCAAAAGGACTTTTCGCATCATGAGCGATCTTCCGCCTTTAGCATCTTTTGCTTCAACATCCCATCTTTGTGCCTCGGCGATGTGAGCTTCTCCAATGTCCTTTTTATCTGGACACTCATAAGACTTGTGCCCATTCTTTCCACATGTGAATCATGTAATTACTCCACCTCTTCCTCTTCCTCTGCCTCTAGTATGAGGAAAAATGTTGTTGTCAGCATAATCTCCTCTCTTCTTAGTATGTTTCCCTCTCTGTTCAACATATGGCTGCCCTCGCTGTGAGGTTCCACCTCTCTCAATTCGAATTTGAGGTTTCTTCCAGTCCTCCTTGGGCTTCTGATATTTGTCCTGGGCAACTAATTTGCCTCTGGGTTGACTTCTGCCTCGACCCCTCTGACTCTGCTTTCGGCTAAGCTTCTCCTCCGCTTTCAGAGCCATATGATAAGCATCTTCCACCATTCGGATGGTTACCATGCTCATCTCATCTTGGATATCATATCTCAGGCCATTCATGTATGTGGCAACTTTCTCATCATCGCTCTCTTGATGACCTGCCCTGATGTTCAGTTTATATAAATCCTCAGTGTATTCTTTCACTATCATCAGCTTCTATCTCAGGTTCTGCATCCTCCTGAACAAAGTAATTTGATTGTCCCTGGGGATGAATTTTGTCTTCATCTTTGCGATCATTCTATCCCAGCTCTTGATTTTCTTCTTGCCCTTACAACATCTATCAGCTTGTAGTTCATCCCACCACAATGCTGCATGTCCCTTCAATATCGTGACAACATGCTTGACTTTCTTGTCTTCTTCAACATATTCATAGTTGAAGTATGTATCTAGAGCTCTAATCCAGTCTAGAAGCTCCTCTGCATCCAAGTTTCCCTCATAAACTGGAATGTCCTTTTATGCTCTTGCACCCATCCTTGCAATAGCTTTGATCAAACGCTCATTTGATGCATCTTCAGCTGCAACTTCCTCTTCATGTTCAGCCTCCGCTTCACTTTCGGAATCACTCAGATCCCCAGCACTGACTGTGCATCTTTGCGTTGTCTCCATGTCTTCGAGTCTAGCTCGCAGATCACGCATCTGCCTCTCCATAACTAGATCTGTCATCTGTCGACCTCTTCTTCTCACCATTTCCCTATCCTCTGGATCGGGTGACTGTCTATCTCTCCTTGGTAGCATGGTGAATTCTCTTCTCTGCTACAGAAAGCAAAGAATCTTTCTGTGCTCTGATACCAAACTGACGCAGCACGCGCTCGCAAGCACGCTCGCTCACAGGATCTTCTCTTCTCTACTGGCCCGAGAACTCTAAGGTTCTTCTATTTCCCTATCAGGAAAACTGCACCAACAACAACCTTCGTGGGATCCCCTCTTTGAACTTAGGAGATCGGAATTCGCGACTTCGTAAATTCAATAGTCGAGCATTTGATTCTCGAATCCCCAAATGTCGATACAAGTCAACGCTGACCTTTCCCCTTTCGGGACTTGCCCTATCGCAATTTTGGCACTCACGATGTCGAGTCACTCGTCATACCGACTCCCGAACCCCGATACGCCGAAACTCCGATGCGCTCACGAATTGACTATTCAATGGTACCTTTACTCCATCGGCATTTCGGAGTTCGCAATATCGCGAATCCTAATGCATATGTTTCGGGCCTTCCCGCCATGAAACTCCGATACACTATGCCACCTGTACACCTTTCTATCCCTCATGGCCCCACACTGTTCTCTTATCCGTCGGGATATCGCGTTTCGCGATTTCGCGATTTCCGCTACCAAATCTTCGACTCTTCCCTCACGAAATCCCGATAGGCAATTCCATGAGTGATCCAACGATCCTGGCTGGCTTGGATCAATGGTTCTATATTTCCTGAGCTTAAACCTTCGGGAATACTTACTGTATCTTCCCTGCCTCTCCGCGAGATCTGACAACTCACGGGGTTTCGCAATTTCTCCTCAGAGAATTTCGTCCATCTGTTCTTCCTTGATGATTCCTACGAATGACCAAGTGTTCATCCCAGAACTCGTCCACCTGCGGTGCAAATTCATGACGCTTCCTTCGAAATTCCAGTCACAGCTTCTCTGCGCTACTCCCCAACAGTCTTGAAGGCCTTATCCTTCCTGAGCTTTTATAAAATACCCTTGCACGCACTCCTTGCAGCAACCTTCAAACACGTCTAAGTGTTTGAATCCTTTCGACTCTGCGCACACCTGCAGCAACAGTGTTTCAACTCTCACTCAGGTTCGCAACCCTGAACTTCACTTGGCCTGCGCCCTCCTTGCACGGCTCCTATGCTCAACTGCACTTTGAGGAAATGAGAACAAAGTAAAACTATCTGAGCTTCAGAGACGCAACCCTAAATTCTCGTCGACGCACTCCTTGCGGACACTTCAACTGCACTCCTTGTAGGAATTCTTACTCAGATAGAGAAACAATTGACACTCATTCCTTCTTCCTTTCAGACTTCAAACTCAACCATGAAATCATATACACAGCATATAAAGCAAATGTATAACAGGAAGCAAACATTCACGAGCATATCATTCAGCATCAATACACAGAGAACAACACAAAACCATGAATTTGAATCACTTCTTCTATTAATCCAAATATCTGTACATGGGTGTTCTTACACAGCTCTCTGCATGCTCTTGCTCAAATGCTTCTAACTAATGAAACAATACATAATGAGGGTGTCTATATCCCATTTCCCTCTTGCGCTCTAAAACTGTCTAATCTAGAATTAAATTCTATCTACCTGCATTAACTATTATAAATGCCTTCTACCTACTAAGGACGAGAGCTAAAGGCTCAAGGTCCGTTTACATTATACAAGTGCGCTTCATCTTAATGGCTCATTTAAGATTGTGCAACAACTTCCAAGGTGATTTCAAAATTTGTGCTGGCTTGTCTAGCTGTCCTTTTGGCTTCCGCGCTGGCTCGTTTGACGTGGGAGATGCTCCTGCATCATCTATTGTTTTGCAGTTGTTGCATCCAAGTAGCAGAGCCTTTACGCCTATGGATGCTTCAACGCCTAGCCCCACCACTGATGCAGAGGTAGAGGAAGCATGTTCATTGGGTTCACTGTACACAGAAGCATGTATCACATTTGATAGATTCATCATAGTCATTTCTTTATTTTATGACATCCTCAATTTTTTTATATGTTCTCTTGTTTCTATAGGATTTGGTACCAGGTGATGCGAGGGATTGTCCATATGGGATCGATAAGTCACCAACATCACATGTATCATGTGTAAAGTTAAATATCATATAATTATCAAATTCTTTGTGTTTATGTTTTTGAATTTTACTATTTGTTACTAATAGTTTAATTTTATTTATATGAATGTAGGCTAGCGATAGATTTGCTAGGTATAGTAGTATTGCACCCCCTAGGAACCTGGTCGTTGCTTCTGGGTTTCCTTTATCCATGCCTAGGGTGTTGGAATCACTTGTAGAGTCTATGAGGGTCCATCACAACCCACTTTCCTACCACCCACCCCCCTCCCACCAATTTTGGCTCCATCAAGAGATACTACCACAATAGAGGTTGTCTCGGAGTAGGTTGTACAACCTAGTGCTCCATCTACCAGCGAATCTCCATCGATGCCTGAGATATTCACGGTGAGATAATGCATTGATGATAATTTTTTTACATTTCATGAATTTGTTTTTACACATACTTGTTTAATTTTCTTGACTTGATCCTTGTAACTAATGCAGGGTGGCATTGCAAAGAGATTGGGGTCACAGAGGAGGGTAACACCCTCACGATTGACAATTTAATATGCGGTGAGTTGTCTTAGGTTAAATTACAAAGTATCAATTTGTATGTCTATTAATTCATTAATGAAAAAAATTATAACACTATTTATTCTTTGTGCAGTCTCGAGAGTGTCAAAGCACGCCCAGGCCTAGAACCTCTTGAAGTGCATCGTCGAGCAAGATAAGAAAGATATATTTCTAGGATGCTCTTGAGGGTGGCATTGGTCAATGATTGACCAACTACTACCATTTTTTAGCTAGGCCATGATATATATGTTTTTTGTGTTAGGGCACTTGTTGTCACTTTGTATACTGGACACAAGTTGTCATTTTGTTAAAAATGTAAAATTTAGATGATGTTGAGTATATATATATATATATACATTTCATGACATGTTTTTTATGATTCTCATTGTTTCTACATTTGATGTTGATGAATATATGAATTTCAAAATGTTTGAATTCCAAAGTGTATGAATTTTGTGTGTATTAATCCCTTGATTTGTTTCTAAAGTGACTATAAATACTTGCATTATGCATTAAGGAGTAGCTTATGGTGGAAAAAAATGCCAAGTGCTAAATCCATAAGCAATTATGGTTCTCAAGTAGCATTGCTTGCTAATCACCTATGTATCTCTACATCATCGATAGATCATTCCTTCTGAATTATTTTCATGAATGTTGTAGATATCCATATTCTAACTCATAACCAACAATACATACTACCTCTTGAATTATCCCCATCTAAATTCAATGACAATCCACACTCAAATAATGGTCACTTAAAAATATTGTGACCTTAAAAATGACATATTACAATAATTTATTATAGAAATAAATTTTATCATTTATCTTCTACATAATTGTAAATCACTTAACAATTTCAGCTCAATGTTATTTTCTAGGGCACACACATTATTCTTCACTTTCTATGCATGGCATATATAAAATAATTTAACTTTTGTGTAACCTTTCATAAATGCCAAAAAGACTAGTCAAGGACTCATTAATGCACATGTTTGTTTAGATTGTGTAGTGGGTATGTGTAAATTTTGTTAAACCCATCAATTATTAATAAAATTTATTCAGTCTTCCATGATGTCCACTCAACTTATTGATTTTGATCAATAGAACGAGAGAGTTCACATGGAAACTAGATCTTAGAATGGGTATCATTTTCCACCTACAATTAAAGTTTTTGAGGTTACATTTCATGACACACAATAGAAAACAATGCTATTCTAACAAAATTCCTCCAGGGAAACTTGAAGCCATTATTATTTTCCCTTCACCGTCTATGAGAGTTTATTGCACATTCCTACCTAGTTTTTGGGTTAGAACACACAAGTAGACAAAGGACCCTCCCAAACCCAATCCCAAAAACATGTTGATGTCATGCCATTTTCATTCCTTTCCAAGTCATTCCATGCCATGCCATTTCCATTTCCACACCATTGTAAAAACTTTCCATGCCATGTCGTTTCCATTCCATTTCCGTCGGGGATGATTTTAGGGGATAAATTTCGCTCATGGGCTAATTTTCCATTCTTTTTCCCAAAAAGGATTTTCTATTCTAAAAATGATTCACCAAAATTCTATAGGATAACATCATTTCACCTTAAAAATCGCCAAACTTTTATACAAATTATATAAAATACATAGAAATTTGAATATTTTTACAAAAATATTGTCAAACATGTATAGTTGTCATATGAAGGATTAGTAAGATTCACCAAGGTTTCTACATTTTATAATAAATTTTCAGACTTAAAATCATCCCTGATTTTCATGCCTTGCCAAGCCATGCCATGCCATGCCATTTCCATGCCTTTCCATTGCCATGCCATTCAATTTCCATGTCATTTCCATGCCCTTCCAAGCCATGCCATGCCATGCCATTGTCATGTAGTTTCCCATTTTAACCTATATAACAATAAATATAACTTTCCATTTTTCATGACATAATATTTCCATGCCTTGCCAAGACAATAAATGATATTAACTAAGTTACACCATGATGAATATAACAACCCTTAACTAAAGTAATCATTAAATGAAAGGGGGCTGAAAATGAAAGCATAAACTAGGGTTCAGATAACAAATGCTTGTTTAAATGCAAGATGACACAAAACAACCCTAGAATATTCAAAACATCAAGAAATGGTATGGTATGCATTGGCAATGGAAATGACAATGATATGCATTGGTATCATATGAATTGCCTTGACATTTCTTTGTATGGTATGTATTGAAAATGGTATGGTATGCATTGGTAATGATATGCATTTCATTTTCATTGTATGGTATGCATTGGAAATGGTATGGTATTGTATGGTATGCATTGGCATTGACAATGGCAATAGAAATGGTATGGTATGCATTGGAAATGATATGGTATTGTATGGTATGCATTGGCATTGACAATGGCAATAGAAATGGTATGGTATGCATTGGAAATGGTATGTTATGGTATGGTATGCAATGACAATGGAAATGTATGCATTTGAAATAGAAATGGTATGCATTGGTATGGTATACATTTCCTTGCCATTGTCTTGTATGGTATGATTGACAATGGTATGGTATGGTATGGTATGCATTGCAAATGGAAATGAAAATGGTATGGTATGCATTGGCAATGGAAATGGAAATAGTATTCATTGGTAATGGAAATGATATGCATTGGTATGGTATACATTGCCTTGTCATTGTCTTGTATGGTATGCATTGGCAATGGTATGGTATGCATTGGAAATGATATGGTATGGTATGCATTGACATTAGCAATTGTATGGCATGCATTGGCAATGGTATGCTATGGTATGGTATGCATTGGCATTGGCAATGGAAATGGTATGCATTGGTATGGTATGCATTTCCATGTCACTTCCTTGTATGGTATGCATTAGAAATGGTATGGTATGGTATGGTATGGTATGCAATAGCAATGACAATGGTATGCATTGAAAATGGAAATGGTATGAATTGCCTTGCCATTGTATGGTATGCATTGGCAATGGTATGGTATGGTATGGTATGCATTGGGAACGGTATGGTATGGTATGAATTGGCAATGGTATGATGTGGTATGGTATTGTATGGTATGCATTGGCATTGGAAATGGAAATGGAAATTGTATGGTATGCATTGTAAATGGTATCCTATGGTATGGTATGCATTGGAAACATAAAGGGAAATGGTATGCATTGGTATGGTATGCATTTTCTTGCATGGTATGAATTGGAAACAATATGGTATGGTATTGTATGTCCTGCCTTTCCTTGGTATAGTATGCATTGGTATGGTATGCATTGAAAATGGTATGGTATGGTATGGTATGGTATGCATTGGCATTGGAATTGGTATGGTATGGTATGGTATATTGTGGTATGGTACTCCTTGTCATGCCATGCCTTGTAATGCCTTGCCTTGCCTTCACTTGCTATTTATTGTCTTTCAATACCATGAATTTCCATACCATGTCTTGTCATCCCATGCCTTTCCATTTCATGACATGCCATGCCATTCCATGCATTTCCTTGCATTTAATTTCCATGCATTTCCTTTTGCATGCCATTCTTTTACATTCCATGACTTGAAATGCCTTCCCTTGCCTTTAGTTGCTATGTCTTGTCTTTCCATCCCATGTCCTGCCATGTCATGTTTTTCCTTGCATTCACTTTCCATGCCTTTCCTTTTCTATTCCATGCCTTTCCATACCATGTCATTCCTTTCTATGCCATGCCTTTCCATACCATTGCACATATTTCCATGCCATTCCATGTCTTTCCATGCATTGCCTTTCCATGCCATGCCTTTCCATACCATACCATGTCTTTCCATGCCATGCCATGTATTTCCATGCCTTCATTTTCCATGTATTTCCTTCACTTACCATGCCTTTTATTACATTCACTTGTCATGCCATCAAAGGATTCATACATAAAAATTACAATCAAAGGATTCATTAAGCATGTAATTCTAAAACTTGTTATCTCATATTTATTATATAAGAATACTTGCATGAGAATTCCAATGTTTTGGTCAATGAGACAAAGTGCGATTTCTGAAGAGCGGGTCGATTTTCAAGAACATTATGTTGGGAATTTGTGGGTAGTTTAGTCGCGTGGCCCTTGGCCAAATATATTTGTAGAATCTTATGGAAATTTGTTATGCACCTCAGTTTGGATTTTATGCCCCAAACCAAATTGGCCAGATGTCCCTGAATCGCTTGAAGGGGCGAGTTACAACTCACGATAAAACTCAAACCAAGACTCGAATGGGAAAAACGTCAGTTGCATTAGATCCAAAACACTGGGTTTCAATTGGGGGGGGCTCCACTATCATTCCATCAACTAGAAAATTGTTTTTTGCTGTATCTTCGATAGTAGGGTTTTGGTCAATGAGTCATAGTGCAATTTATGAAGAGGAGATTGATTTTCATGAACACCATGTCAGGCATTTGTGGGTAGTATAGTTGTGTGGGAATTGGCCAAATAGACTTGTGGGAGACTACATAAATCCCTTATGCCACTCGGTTTTGATTTTATGCCCCCAGACCAAATTAGCCTCATGTCCTTGAATGAATTGAAGAGGCGAGTTGCAACTCGCAATAAAAGTCAAATCGAGAATCAGATGGGAGAATCGTTAGTTGTATTGGATTTAGAGAAACAAGTTTCTACTAAGGGGGGCCCTCCACTATCATTACATCCACTAGAAAATCATTTGTTGGAGTATCTCCAGTACTAGGGCTTTGGTCAATGAGTCATAGTGCAATTTCTGAAGAAGATGTCAATTTTCAAGAACATTGTGTCAGGAATTTGTGAGTACTATATTCGCATGGGCCTTGGCCAAATAGACTTGTGGGATCTTACGAAACTCTATTATGCCTCTTGTTTTAGATTCTATGCCCCTAGACCAAATTGGCCACATGTCCTTGAATGACTTGAAGAGGTGAGTTGCAACTCGCGATAAAATTCAAACCAAGACTTGGATGGGAGAACCATCAGTTGCATTGGATATGGAGCACATGCTTTCAATTATAGAGGCCCCTCCGATGTCATTCCATCCACTAAAAAATCATTTTTTGGAGTCTCTTCAACATTGGGGTTTTGGTCAATGAGGCATAATACAATTTCTAAAGAGTAGGTTGATTTTCAAGAACACCGTGTCTGGAATTTTTGGGTAGTGTAGTCATGTGGGTAATGTCCAAATAGACTTGCGGGAGATTACAATACTCCGTTATGTCACTTGGTTTGGATTTTATGCCTACAGACCAAATTGGTCACATGTCCTTGAATGACTTGAAGAGGTGAGTTGCAACTCACGATAAAGCTCAAACCGAGACTTCGATGAGTGAATCGTGAGTTGCATTGGATCCATAGCACCAGGTTTCAACTAGGAGGACCCCTCTGCTATCATTCCATCCAACGAAAAACAGTTTGGTGGAGTATCTATGGCACTAGGGTTTTCATCGATGAGGCATAGTGCAATTTCTAAATAGTAGGTCGATTTTCAAGAAAACTATGTTGAAATTTTTTTGGTAGTGTAGTCGCGTGGGCATTGGAAAAATAGACTTGTGGGAGCTTACATAAATCCATTATGTTGTCTAGTTTGGATTTTATTCCCCTGAACYGAATTGGCCACATGTCCCTGAATGACCTAAAGAGGCGAGTTGCAACTCGTGATAAAAATCAAACCGCGATTCAAATGGGTGAATCGTCAATTTCATTGGATATAGAGCACTGGGTTTCAACTAGGGAGGGGGGGGGAGCATCCACTTTCATTCCATCCACCATAAAACTATTATTTGGAGTATCTCTAGAACAAGGGTTTTTCTCAGTGCTTATTACATATGTTTGATAATTTAACATCTTTTCAGGCTAGACCTGGCAAGGAAAGTGAAGGCAAGGCATGTCAAGTGAGAAGGMAAGTGAAGGAAAGGAATGGCATGGAAAGTGATAAGGCAAGGAAAGTGAAGGAAACACATGGCATGGAAAGTGAAGGCAAGTGAAGGAAACACAAGGAAAGTGAAGGAAACACAAGGCAAGTGAAGGCATGGCATGAATGGAAAGTGAAGGAAAGTGAAAGCAAGGCATGACATGGCATGGCAAGTGAAGGAAAGGCATGGCATGGAAAGTGAAGGAAAGGAAAGGAAAGTGAAGGAAAGTTAATGCAAGGCAACTAAAGGCAAGGCATGAATGGAAAGTTAATGCAAGGCATGGCATGGCATGAAAAATGAAGGAAAGGCATGGCATAGAAAGTGAAGAAAAGGGAAGGAAAGCCATGGCAAGTGAAGGCAAGGCATGGCATGACAAGTGAACGCATGGAAAGTGAGGGAAAGGAAATTGAAGGCAAGGAAAGACATGGCATGAAAAGTAAAGGAAAGGCATGGAAAGTGAAGGAAATCCATGGCATGGTAAGTGAAGGCAAGGCATGGCATGGAAAGTGAAGGTAAGGAATGGCATGAAAAGTTATAAGGAAAGGGAAGTGAAGGAAAGGAATGGAAAGTGAAGGAAAATCATGGCATGGCATGCTAAGTGAATACAAAATGAAGAAAACATTAATCATTTTACATACCTAGATGGTCATTCAAGTAGACCATCTAGATAAATTCTAATACTTATGGTTTCCATTAACTTCTCATGCTCAGAGTAAGGCAAGAAGTATCATACCTTTGGTGACTTCTTACTTGGAACTTTTTGTAGTTGGAGGTTTTTACCAATAAAAAAGTTTGTAAAGTGGTATACAAATTGACCTGGTTTATAATCTTGAAATACATAACCACCTTTACTTCATGTTATTTCATCACGTGTAATATATTATCCTTTAATAACCATTGACCCTATCAGAAATTCAATGCCTTCAGAGTTTGTTACTGATCGGATGAGGGTCTGTTTTCCCTCTAAGCATAGAGCCCGCCAATAATCAATGCCCCATTCATTATCTTTTGGTGAACCACTACATATATGTGACCTCCAAAAAATGGAGTGCCAAAATGTGAGTCTACTAAATGACCAAAGCATAAAACATTCATTCTATTTACTCAAAATTTAATAGAAATAACCAACGAACTTGGTAGTATGAGATCTAAGACACGATCACAATCTATTGAAATAATTGATTTTTCCTCCTCCAACTAGGATGATTCCATATTTATACATTGACCAATGGGGAGTGATACATGATTCCATCTATCAACCCAGTCCGTCGATTCACAATCATCCCATTCATTACTACTACATGGACCATAGAAGCAAGATAATTTTCTCATCAATATTTCAACTATTGCATTCTATGATGTTCTAACTGAATGGAATCCACGAGTGCCCTAGAATATTTTTCATTCATACCACTGTGATCAATCTACATTGATCAACTCCCCAAAATATTTATGTACATGTCCTTTCTTGTTTGATTGGTCTTCATGGGTTCTTGTTCCCTCTTCCATTACTAAAGAACATCATTCAACAATGGATTTTACATCTCCAATGAGGGAATTAGTAGTGAACTTCATTTATTTCCTACGTCATGATATTTTTATGCATGCACCTACTCCATCATGCTCCCATTTCCCATGCATAGACTCAAAATAGTTCCAAAGGTGTGGTACCTTTAGTGCTTTGTGCAACATACACAACCATTGAAATATACAAGCATTTTTGAACTGGCCTGTGCAACCATATGACCAAATACAATGTTGATCCATCTATATGTTATTTTCCTTAAGGTAATTTTATAACAACTGAAAACAATGTTGTAAGTAGGCTAATTCATGGCACCAATATCGCTTATGTAGAAGTGATAATCTTTCAATATTACTCTGTTATGTTCATTACTATCTGGTCCATGCTTGTATGTGAAATGTATTATTATGTTGACCATCTCTGAGTGATAATATTGTCTTTGAATCTCAATTTTTGGTTGAAGGGTGTAGTTCTTAGAAAAATCAACCACTAATAATAGAGTACCAAGAATAAATGTATCTCTTCTTATTCTAAAATGCTCGTCTTCCCATCAAGCCACATGGACATGCTAAAAATAATGTCGTGTATTTAGACGAAGTCCTTCATGAAGTCACAAAATCATCCTTGGGAAGTAACCAATTGTATATTTTTTATTTCTTGTCCTCCATCAATATCATATGTCACATATTTAAAGCTTTTCAAGGCAACCTCCTTCCTCCCCAATTCATACTCATTTATTACATGGATGCACTTTCTTAGTAATAGCATTCCACCGCACCTGGGGCATGTCCCATCTAAGCATTTTTTTGATAAAATCTAAAACCCTTTAGCCTTGTACACAAGATTTTGTGGATAAAATCTCTAGATGATGACGACAAAAATATAAATGGGAAATCCTACGAAAGGGTGTAATGAAAAACATGAAATATATATTCCTAAGTTAAATGCACTATGTATTGTTATGAATCTCTCATATAATTATGTCTGTGTAATGTCAAGAAAGTGTTTAATATGGGGTTCACGGTCCCTAGATCCCCTTCTCAATTTTAGTACATATTTTTGGTTGGAAGAGGGACTTGAGTTCTCATGCAAGAAATCGTGAACTAGTCCATTGACCGCTCCAATTAACTTCATGTTAGAATGTGGTAGCCTTCCATTGAAGGCCCACAAATATGTTCGGGAACCTATATCAAGGCTATCTCTTCTATGACAATAATTTATAATGGGTTTGACATTGCATTTAAAGAGGTGATAGGTTTGTTGTAGCAAACGATGTTTTCGTGTGATCTTGCTAACAATTGACTGGAACAAGACACGTCAAGATGCATTGCGATATTTAGAATGAGACTTACCAATTCTCTGAAAAGCATCTACAAGGTTTCGAATGATATGTTAACCTGTTTCTACACTTTGACTATTTTAAGGCCAAAAATTCTCCTAAGAGCACTCAAACTTCTAGATTTTAACAAAGATAAAAAAAAATTGACATTTAGCAGCATCGGATTTTGGTTCAAAATATTCTTGAATGATTATATAAGAGTGATAATGAATAGTATGATTAGGTAACTTACCTTCAAGTGATTCTAGACCAGTTTCATCGACCTGAATGCATTTAGGATTTCTTCACCGCGCAATGCTCAATATAGGTAGGGACGATGAACCCCTATTCTGGCACTCTTGACCTCCTTGTTGTGGATCTAACAATGTTGCAATTCTTTCCCCTTCAATCAATGGAAAATCAACTGTAGGAGGAGAGTGGACATGGGATTGTCTAGTTTCGGGAAAATTTTACTGTCCAACAAGTGATTGCACCACATGACCTTCTTCACCACAAAGTTGTACACCAATTTCTTCTCTAATTTCATCTATTGTATAATTAGCTCCAAGAAAATCCTCAATCATCTGGTCATCCACAAAAATTTGTTTTGATAAGATATTGTTTAAATTTCTCTTTAATGAACTCTTGTGCTTTTTTTCTGGTGATGGAGGAGAAACAATAGCAGCATCTATTCCGCTAGAAATTGGATTTACCTCTTTTGAAAGCCTATGCTTTGACATACATAACTTTGATTTTTCTCTTTCTTCTTCTACCTTTTCGATTAGTTTCTTTTTTCTTGAGGACTTTCTTTTTCGAATCTGGTGGTTCCCCATGTTTAAAGATACAAATTTTCTTCCAAACACCCACCACAAATTTGTATTTGTATTATGTAATAAGACACAACCAAGTGGAGAAATTTATTTTTGTATTATAAAAAAAGACACATCTAATAATTCCAATTCCAATTGCACTTGGACAAATTTGTCTTCCAATTCCAAGAAAACACAACAAGATACAAACAAAAATTCCAATTCCACTTGGAAAAATTTGTCTTCCAATTCCACGAAGACACAAGAAGATATAAACAACAATTCCAATTGCACTTGGAAAAATTTGTCTTCCAATTCCAGGAAGACACAAGTAGATACAAACAACAATTGCAATTGCACTTCACAAAGTTGTCTTCCTAATTTTCCTGCAATGGTCTCGCAATATCACAAAAGTCTCTATGAATCTAACAAGAACACTAAAATAAGTAAAATATGTCTGTGCGAGATATTTTTTTCTGAATGCACATGCGTTCCTAGAACACATTCTCACTAAAGCACGCCTGCGTTCTAGGAACGCGGACACATTCCTGTTGATCATAAATAACCAACAACTACAACTTAGTAAAGTCATAGGAGAGCGTGCACACTCTTAATGCAACGGATATAGAATTTAATATACACCAAACCTCTTTATTAGTAAATATTTTTCGGGGTATGGGGACAACTAATGCCTAAGGGGTTAGGATTGAAAGTGTTTTCAATGATAGAGCAATGGTTAGAGCACCAAGATGTGGGTTATGTCGGTGCAAGGGTTGTACACAAGGTATATGCAGAATATATGAGTCATAAAAATTAGTGTGAATTTGTAATGCTTTTCTCAATGATTTTTAACATAGAAATATATTTTTAAATAAATTAAAGTAATATCTTAGCTTGTTAAAGCCTCATTAACCAACGGTGTAGGTCAATCATCACTCATTAACCAAAGTGGAGGTCAATCATCATCGTTATCATGATCTTTATGTCTACTAAGGTATACATACCCTACCCCCCTCTGGATTTGAACCTGTGACCTCTTAAGAGGAAACACATATTCTTGACCATTAGGCCCACTCAAACTGTATAATGGTAATAATAATTAATCCACCATCAATTAATAATAGTAATTAAGTTATATGACAATAAGTTCTTGGAGGTTTTAGGTGAAGATGAGTTTAAATAATTTGATTTAACCAGAAAACTGTGTTGACCGAAAAAAAATTCACAAAATAAAAAAAGTCAATAAAAAATGTAATAAAATAATTATATTAACCCAAAATAAATATAATATATTATAAACAAACATGAAACGCTCATTGCTGACAATTATTCTTTCTTCTATTACAAAACTTTTTTTCAAATTAAAATGAACACCTGAAACGGTAATCGACAAACCATGCAACGATTGCAGGAACAACTTCCAAAATAGTACACCAGGCAGACCACTACTGCTACGTTCCAGCTCTCAATCCTCGCAAACATGAAAGGTCATTTAAAGTTTTGGTGAACATATAGATAAATGTGCAATTTAAATTTTTGGTGAAGATGATTAGATAAATCCTACACGTTATCTTTGGAGCCTGTTATAATTTTTCTTTCTTCGTTGAATTTTGCTATTTAGTACAGTGAATTAGAATTTTAATAGATTTTTGAAATATATGAATTCGTTTAGAATGCGATAAAAAAAATTATATCAAGTTTCAGTTTAGATTATGATCAAACTTTAACTGTCTAAAATTATAACCATATTCAGCTTAAAAATTCTAATCTTTAATTTGTTTACTGCGGGATTAACTTGCTCCAATTATCTTTCTATGGAAGCAGAAAGCACTCTGCCCAAGACAGTTTAACTTTAGACTGTTGCAACTGGCTATGTGCAGAATGCAAAGTCTAACCATACAAAATGATATTGCGTTATTGACTGTCATTGGGTGCGCAGGTTAGTCAGAAGGATTCCCGCATCAGCAGACATATTTATATATGCGGAGGACAAGATGAGAGCAACAGATATATTTATGGGGAGGACAAGATGAGAACTCGTGATTCGTGAACGAAAATGAATTCCTCACGCGACATATTGGCCAGCAAATGAATGCTGGTGGAGATAACGACGTAGGTTTTCTGAGTCGCGCCATCAATGTACATTAATGGATGTGTCTGTTTGGGTCGCCATCCAAGAATCTCCATAGGGAGACAATCTTTTGCTTTTGAAATGAACTGCAATTCTATACATTTCGCCAAGTTTTGTCAAATGCCATTCGATGAAGACGATCACGCTCATCCATTTTAGTTGAGAGTGATTCTCTCCTCAAGAATTAGACAGACAATGTGATTAATTTAGACAACATCTTGACCATTACTAATTGCAAAACAAGCTCAAAGCTTCCATCAAAATCAAAATCATAACCTTTGAGAAACTAAAACTTATTCCCACAAAGAAGTGAAGCTAACCGGGGTTACCATCTTTGAGCATAGACACACCTGCTCAAAAATACGAGCTAGATCCATAAGTATTTTTATTAAATAATAAAGAAAATGATAATGCTGAACCCAAGAGTGATTCTACAAAGCAGTAGACTCGTTTGTTGAGGATCAGCAAAGTTGTTAAAGTAAACTAAGAACTTGTGTTCATAAAAACACATGTACCGAATATTTTCCTATCATATGGAATATGGACATGTACAAAGGAAACACTTTCGCATGTAACATTTATAACGAAAAATTACAAGAACTTCTTTTAATATAATAAATTGGAAAAGGTATGTTTTTCCAAAAAAAATCTCCTTCTTTGACTTTAGTCATATGATAGATATGAAGCCAAGGCATAATTAAAAGAGTGGATATGCATGAAAATCAAATAGAATTGAATGTAATGAGTCATATGATAGAAAGCTTAATTAAAAGAGTGAATATGAGTGAAAATCAAATACAATTGAATTTAACCTGATATTGTGAAAAATATATCTATTTTCAAAATTCTTTCTCTTCATTTATGCTCTTTATGTACCTCTTTATTTTTGCTTAAATGGATACCAAGATATAAGACACAAAGATCAAATAGAACCACCAACATACTCTACAATACAAGATAATTGGAGAAAATAACAACATCAAATAAAACTATTAACATACTCTACAATACACAGTATTTGGAGAAAATAACAACATTAGAGGAGCACCCTCAGAGAGAAGAGTTGTCTTAGAACATGTGCGTTGGAGAGAAAAATTTACCATTATGGTTAGGAGAACCATGAACTAATAGGGACAATGCTAATCATAAGTATGATAGAGAAAGAATCACTAAGCACCAAAGGGAAACTAATCCATGAAGGGGAGACAATGACAAAGATAAAGATGCACTTAGGCATAAAACACTATATGATAGAGATGGTGCCCAAAGGCTAAAAAATGATTGCAAAACTTCACAATATGATTATATAAATGACTCTTTAATGTGTGTTTATAGACAACTTAAAAGGTAGGGCTCCGTCCATAAGAGGGGTTATGGTCAAGATAACAATTTTACGAGATAACAATTTCACTAGGTTAACATGAACCAAAAACTAATATTACAACAAATTATTGCATTAATTCCTAGCCAAGTGCATTATGACACAATATGAGTTAGTTATAGAAAATGTATGAATTATACCATTATCCCCTTCAAGATTAACAAAGGGATATGGAGAGAAATGTTTAAATATAAAGGTGAGTGAGTTTCAATGGTGGATTCATGGATACTCAACTCAATATAAATGATAGTAGGTTTATCGATACCCAAAATATTATACAAGTTGGTCATGGACAATATAAAAGGGTGTGTGGGTGTATGGATAACCACCTCAAAAATAAGGTTGTCCATATTCACAACACCCCCCATTAATTTGAATAAAAGGTATTGGAGAGAAGGAATTACATCACAAATTCCCTTTGTTATGATGAACATCATCCATATAGTAAAGGTAGACTCTTCGTTGAACATCATATGTCCCACATCAACATAGTTACACAAACTGGTGAAGGTGACCTCTTATAGAGATAGAGAAGAAGGATCCACTAAAGCATACTGGTTGGGTAAAGCTATAAATAATGTAAAAAAGTGTCTCTAAAATTAATTTTGTCAAATATTGAAAGAGGAGATCCATTTTAATACGATGAAATTCTTCCATGAAGAACCATGTATAAAATAGTGGAAAATCCTATCACACTATGAATAGAAACTTTATCAAATAAAGAATTTATAGTGGAAGGATTATATATACAATATTCTAGAATATAGACTTATGTACTCAATCAAAAAACTAAATGAAAAGTTGATAAATCATATATTTAATATAAGGATAAAGGGTCTTCTTCATCTAGAAAGTAAAACTTTATTAAAAATAGAATTTAGAGTGGAAGGATGATATATACAATATTCTAGAATATGGACCTATGTACTCAATCAAAAATCCCTAAAATTAAAAGTTGATAAATCGTGTATTTAATACAAGGATAAAAGGTCTTCTCCATCCATAAAGTAAAAATCTATCAAAGATAGAATTTATAGTGGAAGGATCATATATACAATATTATGAAATATTGACCAATATATTCAATCAAAAATCCCTAAAATGAAAAGTTGATAAATAATATATGTAATATAAGGATAAAGGGTATTCTCCTTCCAAAAACCATTACTTTGAAGGAAACATCATCGAAAAGGTCCTTGTTTATGTCTACTACTCTTTTGATTTATTAAAATGTTTAAATAAAAAACATGTAATACTTGGAGGGACATCCATACTTATGATAAAAAATGCATATAGATTATTTCTTATGTGATCAACTCAATTATAAGTAGCCCTTTTTGTACGGAAAATATCCACTACGAATCCATTATGCTAAATGACACAAATAATTCTAAAAAAAATCTCTTGATTATACCCACAAAAGAAATAGATATTATTGACTTCTTCTATGAAATGTATAGTGCAATTAATTATGTACTAATATATGACAAGCCTAATTTGAAAAGTAGAACCATGGAGAGGAAATATATTGGAAAGAGGTTATTAAGAAACCCTAATTGTAGAGCTCTTAGGGAAACACAATTATCCAATGATCTCTAGATCATAAGATAACATTATACATGAAGGAGGGATAAAAACTTATAAAATATCTCTCGAAAACTCTAGAAAATAGTTTACCTAAAAACCATAGTTTTACAAGCTTTAAGGCTATCCCACTAGCCAAAAAAAGATCAAATGTATTGTAAATAAAGAAATGGTTCAAAACCTTGGTTTTAAAGTCACATAAAAATAACGATGTAACCAACGTATGGCTTCATAGTACATATTGAAAATGAATAAAATGTGATGATCCCTAAGATTAACATGTATTTCTCATCCTTTCCTAGTCATTTTCCCTATGATAATTGCCCAATAAATCCGAGTATAATCAAATATTTCCAAACTATCACTCAATGTATAATTTAGGATTATAAAGTTTTGGTTTTACCTTAAGGATGTCTCATGAATACAAAATGTCTCTTAAATATTTAAGTTCATTATGATGGTCATGGTGTTGTGCACTCACTTTTTTATTAAATACTTATGATATATTATTGAATCTAATGAAAAAGTCCATGAGCTAATCAAAAGTTCATAATTTGAAGCTCAACTATGATTGAGGATGGGTTTAATTAAGTAGACTAAATTTATAATTACAAGATCAATTGTGACTAACATGTATTTCTAATCCTTTCCTAGTCATTTTCCCTATGATAATTGCTCCAAACCCCAATCTAATCAAATATTTCCAAACTATTACTCAATGTATAATTTAGGATTATAAAGTTTTGGCTTTAACCTTAAGGATGTGTGATGAATAAAAAATGTCTCTTGAATATTTAATTTCATTATGTTGGTCATGGTGTTGTGCACAAACTTTTTTATTAAATACTTACGATATATTATTGAATCTAATGAAAGAGTTCATGAGCTAATCAACAATTCATAATTTGAAGCTCAACTATGATTGATGATGGGTTTAATTAAGTAGACTAAATTTATAATTCCAAGATCAATTGTGACTAAGAATAAATTTGGTTAATTATATAGTTTGTTTGATTATCAGAATTCGATTGGTGAATCCATTGAATGCGTGTCATTATATAATAAAAAAGAAATCCCTTTTTATATGATTAAAAATCAAGACCTCAATTCCTTATCCATATTAATTATTCTATTTCAAACTCCTTATCTTCCAATTATATATGAACAAAAGAACTAGATTATGAACGAAGGAAATATAATTTTCAGTACTTTCAAACTTCTTCTTAGCTTCCAATTAGACTCTGAACAAAGGAACTAGAATTGTGAATACTTACGTATCTTCTACATTATTGTTCAATAAAAAAAATTAAAGTTGTGATTTAGAATTGTGTAAGGGTTAATAGTACATCCATGGAAAGGGCGTATTCAAGGGAACGAAAATAGAAACCCTATATTCCATTCTAGTTCAACATCATTAATTTTTTTAGAAATATAGTTTTGTATGTTATTTAATGTGTAATGCTTATAAATGATATTACTATCTTGTTTAATTTGAACAATCTATGAATTATGAATTAGGTGATAACAACTAAGTTTATTGATTTTAAAAAGACAATTTAAGTAAGGCACGACTTTTACATATTTCCAATACTTTACTTTTGGTTACAATACAAACATGTATTTCTTTTTATAACATGATATCCTTGAGAGAGGGGTAAGGAAGGTCTCAAGGAAAAGACAATTTAAGTAAGGCACGGCTTTTACATATTCCCAATATTTTACTTTTGGTTACAATACAGACATGTATTTCTTTCTATAATATGATATCCTTGAGAGAGGGGTAAGGAAGGTCTCAAGGAACTTGGAGCTAGAAAAGTTCCTCAATAGTTTCAAGGTAAATTTATATTGATGTAATTTTCCTTTATAATTTATATAGATTTATGGTTTTCCCCCTTCAATATGTGTGATCTATGATTGTTTCATATGATACATTGGAAGATCCATTCTTTCTTTAGAAAGGTAGATTAGATCTGTTGATATATGATTTTTTCTTTATGCTTAAAATTCTTTTAGAAGGGTTTTGGTTTTTGACAAATTATTGGAACTGGAAGTTGGGTCTTTGAGCTATATCACCAAAAAAAGAAATAGGAAAATTGTCATAAAACTGGTGAGGCCTTTCCCTTTTTCTTTTTATGATGATTAGAGTGTATATTCTCAAAATCTAGAGAAAACCCGTAGTGTTCTATCCATAGTCTATCACTAATCTCTATCAGAATAGTGAGAGGTATCACCTATTTGGAGGGGAGGTTACTCTACAATAGCATGGGCTGAGTACAACCCCCTTTGGGGAAATGTGAGACTCAAAGAATGAGTGAGAGAAAGAGAAATTCAAGTGGGAATTATGGATAGTTTTTATAGGTATATTTTTGGACAACAAAATGAGAGCTTGGTGTTGGAAAGAGAAGTATCCCCGTTGTGTATGAGAGCAGCCATGAGATGGTTGGATTTATGCAAAGAAGCATGCTGCATGCCTATAAGTGATGTTTCCTAATGAGGAAATTGCTCAAGAACCAGTGGGTAAGATAATGTGACCAGTTTAATAATAGCTGAGAATTTTTGGTCTCGAACTATGATATTTCCCATCCAAGCTTCTATTGGAGCCCTAGATGGAAGTGGGATAGATTGATGGACTACATGGACGAGAACAAGATCTTATTAGTTGGTTTGTGCATGTTGAAGGGAAAGAGAGTGGGTGGATTGGATTTTGATGTAGGAGTTGGAAAATATAAGTTTTATGCTATAGAGTGGCCTCTTGTTGAGAGAAATGGAACAAGCCTATGATTGAGAGGAACATACTTCATACACAACTAATTGATGAAATATGCACATGAAATAAATGATATAAATGTTATTATCTCTATTTTTATTTAATGTTGAATGTCATGTTTAAACTACTGACTTCTAATCTATGTTTGGGCATTTAAATGTTTCATATCTTTAAGTAGTTTGCATCAACAAATGTTTTCTTATTTGATGCATGAATATTTTATATCATACTATGCCAAACAATTTTTAGATGATATCATAGTTTATTTTTGTTTTGTTGGTAACGAATTTATTACATACTATGCAATACTCTAAGTTCTCTGGACCAAGATATGCAATACTCTAAGTAGAGAATCTAGCCAATATATATAATTCTCTTAGTCAATAAATTAAATGGATCTCTAATTAATAGATTAACTCACGATTGAGTCCTTGTTTATAGAAACTAAACTTTTCATCTAAATAATTCACCTGAAACATTCATCTGATTAAGTACTTAATAGCTTGATTAAATACACCAAAAAATCTATTTTGGTCAATATGGGCCATCCTAATAGCTCATTAGGTGGTCTTGAAAATACACATAAGATTTTTCAATACTCATTAAGATAGTATTTTCTGGTGAACCTTGTCCTTTGCAAAACTTGCTTGCAAATTAAATAAACTCTCCCTACCTACAAACCATGCACTTAATTTCACTCTACCAATTCACCACTTCATAAATCACACAATTTCTTTTACTTCATATTTAAAAAAAACACATATCTCCACTTTATTTACAAACCCTATTTCTAAATTAATCAATATTTTTCAATTTTAAATTCTAAATTAATCAACATTCACTTTGTAAATCCCACAATTTCTTTTACTTCATCTTTAAAAAACCATATCTCCACTTTATTTAGAAATCCTATTTCTAAATGAATCAATATTTTTCAATTTTGAATTTTAAATTAATCAATTTTTTCGATTTTGAGTTGTAAAAGTAAACTTCTAACTATTATATATATGTATAATATTTTAAATCTTTATTTCCTTTTTTTAAATCATATATAAATATATAAATCAATATTTAATAAAAAACCATACAATTTATTTTCAAAACTTATATATTCTCACAAATATTACTAATTTAATTATATTTATATAAAAAATTAAATGATCTTTTAAAAAAAAATGTTTAAAAAATTATTTAATTATAACATAGACTTAAAAAATTTCATAAAAATCACCCTCTAAAAATAAAGACCATCATGCATCAAATTTGTCCATTTACTTAGTGATAGGATAATAACCCAAAGAATATGTCATATACTTACAGGTAAGATAATAACCTAAAGAATATATCATACTTAACAATTGAATCGGGTTAACTCATTCGAGCTGATCCTTGACTATGCTATAGTGGATGTCACATTGCTTGCACAATCACTAAGATAGACATTCCTTGTTAGTCCCTTCGTGCGGCTAGGAACTATAGCGGCGGTCAACTATAGTTGACCGCCTATTAATGAGTGCATTTAGATATATTAATAGGTGCATTTTGATATGTTTGTTCACACTTTCTTAATGTTTTTCTCCCATTCTCTCACACTGTGTGGCAACCTTTGCCTGGCACCCTCACAGTGCGTGGCAACCTCTGCCTGGCACCCTCATCTGCACTTCACCGCTTGGTACCCTCCCTTCACCGCCTCACACCCTTGCATGAAAATTTATACTCACAAGTTATACTCGCATGAATCATTTACAAAATACAACTGGGTTTAACTGTATTATTGAAAATACAATTAAATTTAATTGTATTAATGAACTACAAATGCAATAGTTGAATGAAGAGCATTATCTTACCAAAGCTGGAGTTTCTACTGGATGTACTGGACTAACTCTATGGAGCTAACTAACGACTGATTTTCTGGCTACCCCTAACAAATTGGGTGGCCTTCGTACGAGATCTGGTTAGAGCACTCCTGGCATGGTGAAAAGGTTAGAAACACTCCAACCACTCCTATCATAGTGAATTTCTTTTATTTATGTATATCATTTCCATGAGAAGCACTCTGGCCTGCCTTCCTCCTGCATTAATAATAGGAATTAAAATATAGTCTATTGGTATGTATTAATATTGTCTCTTTTTCTCTTAATTTGTTAATTGCAGTTTGTTGGTCGATATCCATGATAGAAATTGGTGCAATTAGCAAAGAAAAAGAAAAGAAGAGTTACATCATCCCTGGTTGAATAAGCATCACTGAAAGCATGGAGGAAGTGACTATTTGCTGAGAAATTCCATGAATGGATTAGCAATTGAAAGCATGGACGAAGTGACTATTCACTGAACAATTCCATGAACCGATTGACTATTTATTGAGAAATTCTTTAAGCATTACTGTATTAATATTGTCTTTTTTTTTTTCTGTTAATTGCAGCTTCATGATAGAAATTGGTGCAATTAGCAAAACAGAAGAAAAGAAGAGCTAGAAGAAGCATCACTGAACACATGGACGGAGTCACTATTCGCTGAACAATTCCATGAACTGACTGACTATTTGCTGAGCAATTCTTTGCAGATATAGACCTTTTCCCTGAGCAATTCTTTGAGCACTAGCCCATGAATATCACTAGTTATCTGATAAAAATTCAATATACTTTTATAGATAAAAGATTAAAAAGATAAGAATAGTAGTGTTATGATATTAAAGAAAAATTTTTGGCAAAATAAAATTAGTTTGTGTTGTAGCAACATTGGAACTAAAGGGAGTTGATATCCGGCTCTAGTTTAGGTTTGTGGAAGTTTATTTTAGGATGTAGAGACGTGAACAGTTGAACTCCCAGATTTTATTTTCACCTTAGGGAATTCCTTATCCGACGCTGAGCTTTAGTGTAAATTAGATTCTCGTCAAATGGAAATTTCACAACCTCGAATGAAGCTTTTACATTTTGTTCAGACTTAGCTTTGATTCTCTATCTTTTGTTAAAAGATCTTTAATTTTTCCCTGTAGATGGTAATTTGTAGAATTTCGTTTTTAATATTATAAAGATTTAACTATAACACTAAAAACAAAACATATATCATACTAACAATTTTTTTATAAAATCTATTACTAATTGATTAACATATATCATACTAACAATTTTTTTATAAAATCTATTCCTAATTGATTAAGAAAATACAATCCTTGTTGTACATTCTAGCAATTTTTTTATAAAATCTATTACTAATTGATTAACATATATCATACTAACAATTTTTTTTATAAAATCTATTCCTAATTGATTAAGAAAATACAATCCTTGTTGTACATTCGAGCTGATTGAATTATTTATAAGAACCGCTCAGGATCGGCGTTGTATATTATCTGTATAAAATCAAGCAAATACAACTTCAAAGAATTCATTTCTTGATGCACATTTGGGGAATTGAATTAATTATAAGAAATGCTCAAGAGCATGAGCATGATAAGAGAGAGGAAAGGATTGATGACGTCCAAATACGGCACAGCCCATGTATGCCAACAGTATATCAGAGACAACTTCCCAACAAAACAATTATCTTAAATATCAATATTCAATGCTGAAATTGAAAGCTCAACCTGTAGATCACTTGGCCACAGAGTGTACTGTTTAGGTCCTGGTGTGAAGCCTGTTAGAAATTAGCTGAATCACGTTTTCCGTGCACAACAAGAGATTGAACTTCTAAATTAAACTCTAATGAGAACTGTTCATGTCAAAACCTTAAAATCGGCCAAAGAAAAACATACCCGATGACTTTCGTCTGGGAGCAAAGATCTCAGCATTGAAAAAAAAGCATTCGTGTCTTTAAGGGGCCGTCTTTCTATCATTTTGTGATAATACAAAAATCTATACAATTCCACATCTCCAACAATGTATATGGCAACATTCAAATGAATTTCTGGCAAGCCATGAATTATTGCATGAATTCTTGGTATTAAGCGCTAAGCAGTAACCCTCATGGCTACCTCTCACTCCACAACTAGATGCCTTGCATTGTGATAAGCTTAAATGATGCTATTCCCAGGTTTCCACGTGGGAAAACTGCATGTTGAAATGAATATATTAGTTTTTCAATATGCAGACGTTTTATTTCTGATCTCTGGTCAATGTAAATTGTTGGTGAGTAATTTAATTTAAATATGGATATTAGAAGTGGGTGAAGGCCTGTAATCGACCATAATTTTTTCTACCTGGTTTGAAATTTAACATCTCCAACATGTGAGTGTGCATTGAGTAACATTTTCCTAGCTAACTTACATATATTTATTTTAAATTGGAAACTTTTAAATGGTATGAAATTTATATTTATAATTTTTAATATTCAAATAAAATGAATTATAATGAAAATAAAATGAATTATCATGAAAAGAGAAAATGTCTTTACAATTTATAATATAAAATATTTATTTATTTTAATTTCAAATATTTATATTTATTATTGTTTGAAAAAACCCAACAATTGAGATATATATAAAATATTGTTTCTGGTATATGCTATTTTTTATTCATAAAGAAATTAGGTATATGCTATTTTTTATTCATAAAGAAATTAATGTTCCAATTACTCTCGACCTAACAATTTTAATATATATATATATATATATATATATATATATATATATATATAATATTTGTAGGTGATTTTTCATCTCCGAAGTATTAGTCAGCTTGCTATTTATCTTTTAGTGAACTCATTCTATAATTTACCAGTTGAATATTAGTGAGCTTGTTTGATGGGATCACAGTATCATAATAGAAAGAATTTATAAAGAAAATTTAGAAGGTTGAATTTCATCTTAATTAATTTGTGAATTCTTTATTAACGTGTTTGTGTTTGGAATATCAACCAAACTAATTAAAAAACCTTTGGATTGATATGTTAAGAGACAATAAAGCCTCGTTTATCATCCAGAAGTTGACCCTATTATCTACTCCATGTGGCCATATAATAATTAATTATTGAATTCATTAAAGTGAAACGATACCGTTACTCTTCATAGTTCAGCATAGTCTTGAACAATTATTTTTGTTCATGAATGCTTGAGGTGTATCCTGGGGGAGTTAAAGATTACTGGACGTTTAAACTGCTTATTTTAATAACGAAATACATTTTATATGATTGTTAGTGCTGTAGGCATTTTAGGGTTTCTTTTCTATGGTTGTTTTAGAGCACGATGACATTTTATTTCATTCTAAGTTACTCAAATTTAATATAATAATTATTAAACAATTTTATAGTTTATTATCATGGCTAAAAAAATAACAATAATATATTTAATTTATATTTTTATTTTACATTATTATTATTTTTTAATCATGATAATTTTAAATAAAAGCATAATTTTAATTTATTTTTTTATTTTACATTATTGTTATTTTTTAGTTCATAAATGCTTGAGGTGTATCCTGGAGGAGTTAAAGATTACTGGACGTTTAAACTGCTTATTTTAATAATGAAATACATTTTATATGATTGTTAGTGGTGTACTATTATATAAGCATTTTAGGGTTTCTTTTCTCTGGTTGTTTTAGAGAATGATGAAATTTTATTTCATTCTAAGTTACTCAAATTTAATATAATAACTATTAAACAATTTTATAGTTTATTATCATGGTTAAAAAAATAACAATAATATATTTAATTTTTTTTTTTTTTTTTACATTATTGTTATTTTTTAGTTATGATAATTTTAAATAAAAGCATAATTATTAATTTTCAACATTTTTAAATTAAAAATCCAATATATACTCATTTTAAAGATGTATTAATGTTGAATTTAAAGATGTATTAATGTTAAATTTAGTAGTAAAAAAATATTTATTTTATTTTATATTATTTTTTTTTTCAATTGTGTTATTTTAAATTAAAACATATTTACTAATATCCAAAATTTTTAAATTAAAATTCTAATCATTTTAAAGATGTATTAATGTTCATTTTAGTAAAGATGTATTAATGTTGAATTTAAAGATGTCTTAATGTTAAATTTAGTAGTAAAAAAATATTTATTTTATTTTATATTATTTAATTTTTTTTTTCAATTGTATTATTTTAAATTAAAACATAATTATTAATATCCAAAATTTTCAAATTAAAATTCTAATCATTTTAAAGATGTATTAATGTTGATTTTAGTAGTAAAAAAAACATTTTCTTCAAAGATGTATTAATGTTGATTTTAGTAGTAAAAAGACATTTTATTCAAAGATGTATTAATGTTGATTTTAGTAGTAAAAAAACATTTTATTCATTAAAATGATTGATTATTTTAATAAGTAATCAATTCAATAGATTGGTTTGCAAGTGAAGTATGGTTTGAAGATTAAATTGTAAGTTTTAAGCCTTGCTTTCATTAAAGACCCACCTAACATACCAATGAAATTTAATGAATCATCCAAGGTTTTAGAACTGTTTTGAATTTGAAGGGTGTTATATTTATAAAAATCTAATGAATCATCCAAGGTTTTAGAATTATTTTGAGTTTGAAGAGTGTTATAATTATTATTGTTTTGATTTTGAGTTTGAGGAGTAATTATTATTTATTATTGTTAATTTTATATTTTTTAAATTAATACTTTTCAAATTTATATATTCAAGAAATTTGTTTACTAATAAAAAATAATTGATAAAAAATTGTTTTATCTATTTATAAAAGATTGTTAATTTTATATTTTCTAAATTAAAACTTTTCAAATTTATATATTTAATAATTTTATTTAATAATAAAAATATTTACAAAAGATTGTTAATTTTATATTTTTAAATTAAAACTTTTCACATTTATATATTCAATAATTTTATTTAATAGTAAAAATAGTTGATATTTTTATTAAAAAATTGTTTTATCTATTTATAAAAGATTGTTAATTTTATAATTTTTAAATTAAAACTTTTCAAATTTATATATTTAATAATTTTATTTAACAATAAAAATATTTACAAAAGATTGTTAATTTTATATTTTTTAAATTAAAACTTTTTGAATGATTAAAAATTAAAAATTAAAAATTATTTAAATATTAATTGTATACTTTTTGAATGATTTATAAGAAATATAGTTTAAAGATTGTTTAATAACTATTTAAATATATTTTTTTTTTGTTTGTTAATTTGTGAGAAATCGACTCAGGGGCATCTAAGCCGTCAAAATCACCCAGGGATGGCACCCGGCCTGAGCCACACCAACTCTTAACATGGTTGGATTTTTTGTCCCCGAACACACTTCGTCACCTACTGTCCTACACCTCGGGGACAATAATTATTTAAATATTAATTGTATACTTTTTGAATGATTTATAAGAAATATAGTTTAGTATACAATTTTTTATTTGATGAGAAATAGTATTTTTTATTATTTTTTAAAATAAATATTAGTTGTATATTTGTTTAATAATTATTTAAATATTAATTGTATACTTTTTGAATGATTTATAAGAAATATAGTTTAGTGTACAATTTTTTATTTGATGAGAAATTGTATTTTTTATTATTTTTTAAATTAAATATTAGTTGTATACTTTTTGAATGATGTATAAGAAATATAGTTTAGTGTAAAATTTTTTATTTGATGAGAAATTGTATTTTTTATTATTTTTTAAAGTTCACTAATTATAATTTGAATTTTATTTTACATAATTTTGTATTCTCGACAAATTTCCTATTCATATTATTTAACAACTATTTACATATTAGTTGTATACTTTTTGAATGATCTATAAGAAATATAGTTTATTGTACAATTTTTTATTTCATGAGAAATTGTATTTTTTATTATTATACAATTTTTTGTTTGATGAGAAATTGTATTTTCTATTATTTTTAAAAGATCATTTATTATAATTTGAATCTCATTTTACATAATTTTGTATTCTCAATAAATTTCCTATTCATATTGTTTAATAACTATTTACATTTTAGTTGTATACTTTTTATTTAATAACTATTTACATTTTACTTCTATAATTTTTTAATCATCTATATATTATTGTTAATTTTATATTTTTTAAATTAAAACTTTTCAAATTTATATATTCAAAAATTTTGTTTAATAATAAAAAATAATTGATAAAAATTTGTTTTGTCTATTAGCAAAAGATTGTTTAAGAACTATTTACATATTAGTTGTATACTTTTTGAATGATATATAAGAAATATAGTTAATATAGCTTATTGTACAATTTTTTATTTGATGAGAAATTGTATTTTCTATTATTTTTAAAAGCTCATTAATTATTTGAATCTCATTTTACATAATTTTGTATTCTCAACAAATTTCCAATTCATATTGTTTAATAAATATTTACATATTAGTTACATACTTTTTGAATGATCTCCAAGAAACATAGTTTATTTTCCTATTCATATTGTTTAATAACTATTTGCATATTAGTTGTATACTTTTTAAATGATCTACAAGAAATATAATTAATTGTACAATTTTTTATTTGATGAGAAATTGCATTTTCTATTATATATTCATATTGTTTAATAACTATTTGCATAACTATTTACATATTAGTTGTATATTTTTTGAATGATCTACAAGAAATATAGTTTATTTTACAATTTTTTGTTTGATGATAAATTGTATTTTCTATTATTTTTAAAAGCTCACTAATTATAATTTGAATTTCATTTTACATAATTTTGTATTCTCAATAAATTTCCTATTCATAGTGTTTAATAACTATTTACATTTTAGTTGTATAATTTTAGTTTAATAACTATTTACATTTTAGTTGTATACTTTTTGTTTAATAACTATTTACATTTTAGTTGTATACTTTTTGAATGATCTATATATTATTGTAGAATTTTTTATTTGATGAGAAATTGTATTTTTTATTATTTTTAAAAGTTCACTAATTATAATTTGAATAAATTTCTTATTCGTATTGTTTAATAACTATTTACATTTTAGTTGTATACTTTTTTGAATGATTTACAAGAAATATAGTTTATTGTACAATTTTTTATTTGATGAGAAGTTGTATTTTCTATAATTTTTAAAAGCTCACTAATTATAATTTGAATCTCATTTTACATAATTTTGTAATCTCAACAAATTTCTTATCCATGTTTATGTGCATTGGAAAAATAAAAATACCCTTAATTTTTTGAATTCCTATTTTTAAGAATATTAATTTTTTGTATTCTCAACAAATTTCTTATTGATGTTTATGTACATTGGAAAAATAAAAATACCCTTAATTTTTTGAATTCATATTTTTTAGAATATTGATTTTTATGTGGACTCATTCACAACTAAGAAACACATTATGTACAAGCTTAGGAATACATTTTTCTACTTCACTGAATTTACTATGAAATTTACTATGAAGGGAGGGACTAGTTGCTTTGCAGCTACTTCCCTTTTATTTAGAATACAAAGTATACTCACGGGTTAGTTAATTTAAGGTGTTTATTAGGTAATAAATTTTGTATTCATTTTTTTTTTAAATGTAGAATTTGTTTTATTAATAATTATATTTTTGTTTATTAATATTTATATATATATTTTTTAAATATCATTGTTTTTAGTAAATTCTAGAATTAATTGATTAAAAATATAGTAGAGATACAATCATAGAGTCACAATGTTTATCCGTTTTTATTCCTGTAAATGGATAGAATTGAGGCTTGCCCTTATTGGGAAACTAGAATAGGAAAAGACTTGATCATCATGCGTGCCCTTTGGTGGGAAACCAAGCTTACAAAAATGTTGAGAGCTATTTGTTTGTTTTCTTACTAACATAAGACAAAAATCCTCGAAATAAAATGTGCTTGTCGGTCATGATGGGAAGGCCATCTAGAGGATTCTCTTCTACAACAAGGTAGCCATCGAAATCATTTTCATTATCGCTGGAGGAGCTAGAGTTGTAATGCCCATATTTTACTAAGGGTCATTAAGTTTCCTAAACATTTTAAGAAAGTAAACTGAAACAAAACTTCATAACATAATATTGACTTTTATAACAGCAACTTCAGTAACTAGATTTATCAATAAATACTAAATGATGTACAATATGAAATAAATACATAACTTAACAAGTACCTGGATCTGATGCTAAATTCAATTGCCTCTTTTCTTTACTGCTGCCTTTCTTCTCCCTGCTACACAGATCAACCCTGCCACAAACAGGAAAATAACTGCCCAAAACTACTGTCCTCCCTGCCAACTAGGAAAACTACCTAGATCCAGGATATATACGGATATCCTGGCCCTCCATGCCCAAAACCTCCAGCAACTCGGTGCCTCCCCTAATCAAAAGCCACAATCCAGAACACTCTGCTCCTTGCTCCCAGCAAGCCAACAGTCCACAAAGAATACAACAGGCTCACAGCCAATACCATAGTGCATAGAAATGCTGCTCACCGCACAATGCAATGGCTCTCGGCCAATACAACTGGCTCAGCAATACAGTCCGTCGCATCCATCCCCGCCGAATGGTGCGCACATCCCCCTCTTCCCGTCCCTTCTTCCTCCCTGCCGACTAACACAATTACTCCACAACCTCCCCCCATCCTCCGTCCTGCGTCCCCCTAAAATATTATATCGTCTCGGGATTTCTGGGCTATCCCGCTCTGCATACGCCACCCCCTGGGCATACGCAACTCTTATTATATCTTTTTTTTTTTTTGATCTCTTAAATTTATGTCACAGGTCATTAAATGTGATCTTCAGTCAGATTATTATTACTTAGTTAATCCTCAATTATTCTTTAATTAACTCTTACTTAATAATCTTAATCATTTATCAATTTGGGGTCGTTA
>ML801020.1:137616-148316 GCA_009831015.1 Picea engelmannii
AATTTTCACATTATTACAATAGTCGAGGCTTAATATAGGCAAATAGTTCACACTATTCCTGTGCGATACAAATCTGCTAAGTTTCCTTGTTCCGACTGCGCATCGACAGTTCCCCATTTAGGTAAGTTCGAGGTAAAGTAGGCATGTTCAAGGTCCCGCAAATGTATTTTGCATTTTATATAGTATGGTTCACGTAATTATTGAATCTCACCAGTTTCAAGCCTTCCATAGAAGCTTCCCTCGACATTTTCATCAGTTTCAGGTGTCTATTCTACCCGAAACTTCATTAACATCATTGCCCAAATAAAATTTACGTTATGACTTCTCTTTTCCGTGCTCAATAGTTTGGATACCATACTGTATCATGTATCAGTTCCATTTAGTCAAACTGAACGCGTATCTCCTACAGGTTAAGCGTTGTTGGAGTTAACACTCCTGGTTTCGGCCCTTAGGCCCCAGATTTTGAACTAAGACGCTCTGATACCATATGTAATGCCCATATTTTACTAAGGGTCATTAAGTTTCCTAAACATTTTAAGAAAGTAAACTGAAACAAAACTTCATAACATAATATTGACTTTTATAACAGCAACTTCAGTAACTAGATTTATCAATAAATACTAAATGATGTACAGTATGAAATAAATACATAACTTAACAAGTACCTGGATCTGATGATAAATTTGGTTGCCTCTTTTCTTTACTGCTGCCTTTCTGCTCCCTGCTACATAGATCAACCCTGCCACAAACAGGAAAATAACTGCCCAAAACTATTGTCCTCCCTGCCAACTAGGAAAACTACCTAGCTCTAGGATATCTACGGATATCCTGGCCCTCCGTGCCCAAAACCTCCAGCTACTCAGTGCCTCCCCTAATCAAAAGCCACAGTCCAGAACACTCTGCTCCTTGCTCCTAGCAAGCCAACAGTCCACAAAGAATACAACAGGCTCACAGCCAATACCACAGTGCATAGAAATGCTTCTCACCGCACAATGCAATGGCTCTCGGCCAATACAACTGGCTCAACAATACAGTCCGCCGCATCCATCCCCGCTGAATGGTGCGCACATCCCCCTCTTCCCGTCCCTTCTTCCTCCCTGCCGACTAACACAATTACTCCACAACCTCCCCCCCATCCTCCGTCCTGCGTCCCCCTTTAATATTTTATCGTCTCGGGATTTCTGGGCTATCCCGCTCTGCATACGCCACCCCCTGGGCATACGCAACTCTTATTATATCTTTTCTTTTTTTGATCTCTTAAATTTATGTCACAAGTCATTAAATGTGATCTTCAGTCAGATTATTATTACTTAGTTAATCCTCAATTATTCTTTAATTAACTCTTACTTAATAATCTTAATCATTTATCAATTTGGGGTCGTTACAAGAGTTGCCCGAGCTTGGTTCCTTGACCAGGAGGCCTATGCTTTGATAAAGGAAGCCATAAAAAAACTATGCTTTCTTGGAGTCCTCTCAACGACTTTTTTGCTGGAACTATCTTAAGGTGTCTAGGTTATAGGGTGGGCCGCAGAAGGAAGAAGATGGGTGTTAGAGGAGGGAGGAGTTAAAGGAGGAGGATGAGTGATGGGGGAGTGGGGTGTGTTAGGAAAACTAGGAGGGATATGAAAAAAAAACACCTAGGAGGCTAAGGAGGGTGCGGACGAGAAGGTTTTTTACCACCCAGTAATTGTGACGGTGTCTGGAGCTGTAGCATGATGCTGAGAGGGATCTTGAAACCTCCTCTTCCCAATCATCTAGTAGTGTCTGCAACGAGTCGGGGACCAAGCGATCATAGCCATCCTAGTTGGCCAAAAGGTGTGGGGGAGGAGTTGTGGAAGCTCTCTCACTGTAGCCACTTTAAATCAAGGTGGGGTAGCATGCTTGTGGGGAAGAATGAGTGAGGGACTATGCATGCAGGGCACTGTGAGGGGGGAGAGCCACCACCAATTGCAGAGAGTAGAGAGTTTCCACTTGTGGAGAGAAGAGAGCTAGATCATGGAGGAAATAAAGGAATAATGACAAGAGAGGTCGCGGCTAACAGAGTGATAAGTGCCATGTTGACGAGGGGTCAAATATGATACCATTAATGCTACCAACCATTGCAAGTGTGTGGAATGGTGTGACATACAATAGACAAGTAGGTGGGGAGCGAGAGACATAGTCGGAGTAATGGAACAACATATCAGGATGGGAGGGAGATTAATTCTCATGACAAGATGGTGAGGTGGAACGAACCTAGTCTTCGGTTCATGTGCTGAGGGGACTCGAGGTCCCCCCCAGGTGAACGAGGGTGACACCTGCATCCAGGGAGGAAGAATCCCTAAGCGTAGTGTCGATATAGACTCTCCTAAGGGAGTGGTTGGAGATCTCATCCATGGTTATTTCTTGAAGTTCAGAGTTGTCTGTGAAGCTTTCATTGGTAATTATGTCCTTTAGGGAGTTCGTCATCCATTAGACATGGAGGAAGGATATGGAGTCCATGAATTCCATAAGTTGAGCCAGACGATGAAGACCTTGATCGAAACCCCAACTTGGAGAGATTTTTGGTCTTTGTGATCCATATTGAAGACAGATGGACATAGAGATGATTAGTTGAGAGTCACCTTCGAATAAAAGAGGAAATAGTTCTCTTTGTCGAGCTATTCTAAGGCCATGGAGGAGACCTGAGAGTTTGGATGTGTTTTTTTTTTCATGGCCTATGGCTCCATAGTAAAGATGGACAATGGCACCCGTGTTGTCTTTGAAGACGCCTCCAAATCCCACAAGACCAAGATTTCCTTTTGAGGTTCCATCGAAGTTGAGTTTGAGAAAACCATGCAGAGGAGGACACTAGTGCTCTGGGATGGAGGGGGACCTCATGTGGGAATATGCAGGGGAATGGTGGCCCACGTGTGTGGCAGGACTGATGTCCCATTGCTAAATAATTAATCCTTCAGTTGGTTGTCCTTTAAAGTCAATGTTAGATCAGGATTGGAGATGAATTGTTTCTAACATATTTTTTCTGCAAGTTTCCACAAGGGTGTCTTCTAAGGAAGATTGGGATTCAAAAATGTGGTCGTTGCACTCTTTCTAGACGTTCCATATGATGAAGCCAGGGAGAATCTATGAGAGACGGTTGAGACTTGTGTTCTAGTAAGTATTGTTGGGCCAATTTTTAATAATATGAGTTATGTTTCCATCATCCTGGTCAAATTTTCTACAAAGAATAGTTGCATTATCCCATATGCCATTGGAGAAGGGGAAGTTGTCAAGGAGATGGTCTATGGATTATTCATTATTGTAGAAAAGAGAACATATTTAAGGTCTAGAAGATCATCTTTTGAGAATGTTGTCCCAAGTTAAGATGCGCATGTGGTGGACAAGCCATAGAAATATTGAGATTTTTGGCCAAGTTCTGAGGGACCAAATCTTGGCCCAACTAGGGTCTGGAGGATCTGGTGGAGGCGGGGTGAGATGTTGATAGGATTTTTTGACTGTAAAAATTCATTTTGGCGAGTACCCTCATATTATCTTGCCATTGTCCTCACTCATTCAAATTTTTCGGTTGTTCGCATATTGCACAATTTGCGCTCGGGTTTCTACTGGAAGGTGAAGAAGGGAGTTGTAAAGCGGTAACCATTGCTTGAAGTTCTACTATTCCATAATACGCCAGTGGTCCTTCACCTTTGTGTTGCTTTGTGGTGGTAGGTTTTGTTTTCTTTGCAAACTTGGAGGCTACTGCCAAGAGTCCAACCATAAATTTGCGTGGTTTCCATTTCTGATTTCCCAAAAGTTGTGTTGTTGGATGAGGTGACATTAGAGTTTTGCAGAATTCCAAATAAGGGATCCTTGAGGGTTAGGAGTGAAGTGGATCGGGTTGTGAGGGTCCCAATTTAGGGAATATTTTTTATTCCAAAGTTGTTCCCATGGACCGAAGTTGTTGGATATCCAGTTCCACCAAGTTTTTACACTGAGGGTTTCATTGATCTTGATTTGATCCCTTAGGCTTAGGACTCCCATTTACTTTGGTGAACATATTGTGTCCCATTTGAAAACACCCCATTTGTGGGTTTTATTCTCACCACTACATAGAAAAGTGCGTTTTATATTCCAGATGGAATTGAGCACCCATTTGGTGGTTGTAAGAACATATAAGAGATATAGATGAATCACTTGTAAAACACATTTTATGAGAACTAGAAGGCCTGCTAGATTGAGGGTTCTAAAGGTCCACGAGGAGATTTTTTGAGTTAGTTTGTCAATACGTTCCTTCCAACTGGAGTGTTTGATGGATGAAGCGAGTAGGGGAGCGCCCAGGTATTTGGAAGGATGAGAGGAGGTAGAAAAACCCAGGGTTCTAGAAATGTTTCATTGGGTAGTGGGGGGCATGTTGAAGAAGAATATGAGATATTTATCCAAATTAACAGAAGATCCCGAGCCATTTGAAAACGTGTTGAGCAAGATTTTAAGGGTGCGGGATTCTTGAATGGAGGGGTGTGTCAGGAGTAGGTTATCATCAAAAAATTGTTGGTGGGTCAAGGGATGACTGTTGTGGAGACTCGATCCTTTGAGAGAGCCATTTGTGTAGGAACTTCTTAGCATTCGACTTAACCCTTCATCAATGAGGATAAAAAGAAAAGGGAAAAGGGGATCTCCTTGTCGGATTCCTTGGGAGGGGATGAAGGTGGGGGAAGGGGAGCCATTAACAAAAACAAAGAAAAAATTGTAGGAAAGGAGAGAGAGGATCCAATGTACCCAGTATTGACTGAAGTTGAAAGTTAGGAGAATATTTTCACTGTATTCCCAGCTGACGCGATCAAAAGATTTGGAGAGGTCTAATTTAAGAAGAATGCTCGGTTTCTTGGTGATATTTAGGGAGTGGATAGCCTCATGGGATATAATGATTCCATCAAGAATCTTCCTACCCTTGATATATCTCATTTGTTTGAGGGAAATAAGTAGGGGAAGGAGAGGTTTTAACCTGTTATCTATGACTTTAGTGATGATTTTGTATATAACATTGTAGAGAGCTATAGGTCTATACTTACTTGGAGCTACAACATTTTATTCTTTGGGGATCAAAGTGAGAAAGGTGGCGTTGAGGGCAGGGAGGATCCATTGAAAATTGCATGATCCTTCCATGATGTCCAACACGTCTAGCTTTAGAAAATCCTAGCAGACATGGAAGAAGTTGATTGTAAAACCATCTGGACCAGGAGTCGTACCTTATTTCATCTGCATGACAACATATTCCACCTCTTCTAGAGTGATTGGGCACATTAGTGAAGCGTTGTGTTGGTTAGTGACCAGGCGAGGGATGTGGTTGGCTACTTGTTGAATGGTGTTCCCGTTGGAATGGTTCTCCTCCATGAGTAAATCTTCGTAGTAGGAGACCGGCTCAATTTCTATGTCCTTTTGTGTTTGAAGCCATGTATTGTCCTTCCTTTTAAGGCACGAGATTTGTTTATGCATTTTTTGTTGGATGGTTGAGTGGTGGATCAAAGAGGTGTTGCATTTTCCTTCCTTCAGCCAGGATATTCTTGATTTTTGTTTCCAAATCATTTCTTCTTACTGACATCACTCCTCTATTTGACATTAAAGTTCTTATTCTCTATGAGAGATATTTGTCGAGCGTCCTTCCTAGATGATATGTTGTTGTATGGTTTCCATGTTCTTCTACAAGGTGGTTTTGGCCAAGAAGATGTTCCCAAAAGTCATTTTGTTCCACATTTTCAGATGTTGTTTCAACATTTTTAGTTTTTGCTGAAATCTATACATTTTGGAGCGGACTAGCGGATGGGTGGAAGATCACCAGTTTTGGATCATAGGCTTGAACTCTGGATTGGATAACTAAAATTTTATGAATTTGAAGGGGAGAAAATGATCCTTTCCTCTTTGGTGTCAGTGCAAGCAAATGGGCTAGTGGTTTGAGCCTGAGGAAGGGAGAATGGAGGAGGAAAGCTCATCCCATGTTGTTGCAATGTCTTAAGAGACTAGAAATATGTCGAGGTGTGAGGAGATATGAGAGGGACCTCCACATCTCTTATTACAGGTGTAAATTACATTGGTGGTTTTCATATCCACTAGTTCATTGCTCTCAATGAAATTCTTAAAGGTTGTGTCCTCCTGTGTAAATAGGTGACAACCTCCTTTCTTTTCCTGAAGATTGGTGATGAGGTTGAATTTGTCACCGAGGATCTAGTTATGTCTGGGTTGTTCCTACTTATACCAGTCAAGGAGGTTCAGAAGGCTGATATTTTGATTAGAAGTTTGTGGACCATAAACATTGGTGATGAAGCCATGTACGCCCATACCAATAAGGTGGTAGGATGCTGAGATGGAGTTTCTAGTGGTGGTGAAGTCATTGAGGGTGATATTTGAAGGGTTCCAAGTGATTTCTAGACCACCTGAGGCCCTCGCTGCATCAACTGCAATGGATTTGTTGTTTTTCCAAAGACACGATAGGGGAGCGTGAATGTTTTCACTGTTTCTTTTTGTTTCCTGAATAGAGAGTATTGTGGGGTTTTCTTGGTGAATTTTTTTGTGGAACATTCTATGTTTGAGGAGATCATTGATTCCCCTAACATTCCAAGAAATGAGTTTCATTGGGAAGCTTGAGTGTTGTAAAAAAACAATTCATTAAGGTGATCATATTTCCCTCACTCCACTAACCTAGAACCCAAAGAGGCAATGCATTGGAGATCTGTTTTGCATCCTCGCTTTTTGAGATCTTTAATGACCATTTTCAGATCAATTGGCGGGTTGTTTTTTATCCCAATTCTAGTGCGCAATTTGGCTTTGTTGAGGACCTCCTTGAGGAGATGAATCTGATTTGGGGTTATCACGTGGAAGGAACTTTTTTTGCATGCATCCTCTAGTGAAAGGAGATCTATCTCACCCAGATCCAGATCCCCATGGCCTCATCCATTAGCATGTCAAAATCTTGATTGGCTGAACATATTGGATTTTTTTGGTAGCGATGTTGAGGATGGGATAGGTTGGGAGTTGATCTCTGTGAGGATTGGATCAGTAGAGGGAATGTTTCCCTATTTTTCATTGGCTCCTCATGTTTATTTTTGGGGGTCGGGTGGATTTATTCCTCAATGGGATCCGGCCCATTTGACTGCTGGAAGAGGGATTGAAAGTGGTTTATTGTCGACGTGTTTATGTATTTGGCCATGGCATGGGATTCCAATTTTTTCTTTGTTGAGTGGGGATTTTTATTAATCCTTCCTCATCCACGAGAGTGGTACCTTTGAGAGCTATGGATGGATTGTTTTGAGGGCAGTCTCTGAAGAGGTTCCCATGTTCATGGAATTTGTGACATTTGAAGGGGGCATGATCATAGTCTAGAGTTTGGATCCATTTTATGTCTTCATGCACAAGGAAAATAGAGTCTGATAGGGCTCTGGTGATGTGCATATAGATGAAAATCCTAGCATAGGATGTATACTTGTGTTTTAGTTTGCTCTGTTATTTTTATGAAGTTACCCATGGTGTTTCTAATGTCTTTGAGGGTTTCATCATCCTAGTTGTCTTGAGGGGAGGATTAGAGTCTGATCCAAACATGAGCCTAGGTGAAGTCTTAATTGTCTGGATTGAAGAATTTTGTCCAGTTCTGAAGGTATAACCTTGTTGAGTTGAAGAAGTAGGGTCCCCCTTCTTGTATTTTATCTCTGTCATCAAGCCTAATGAAAATGATAGTGGAGAATCCTTTTGAGCCAAGTTGGATGTCAAAATATGCTTTCGATTTCCATTTTGTTGCGATACATCTTAGAAGTTCATGCTTTGTTTGCCAGATTCTAATGAATTTGCCTATGAGCATGTAAGTTTTCATGTGTTTGATTTTGGCATTGATACAAGCTCGTGGTAGCTCGATCCTCGGTATTTTCTCAGATTTGGAAAGGAATGTGCTGTTATTGGTCTCCTCCACAGCTAGATGGGTCGTAGGAGGCTAAGGAGGTACCGATTTCTCTCCATTCTTCGAAGTGGGTTATCTTCTTGCATGGGTTCCTGGGTATGTTGATATTCTTGCATGAGTTCCTGAGTTTTTCTAGGAGCGTTGTTTAGGTCTTCTTTCTAATAAACGGAGGAACCCCCGACTCCTCCCTTGGGGGAGGCCATGGATGGTTGAAGCTAGATTTTCATAGCTATGGAGGCCGAGACAAGGGCTAGGGAAAACAAGGGATTGTGAAGAGTTAGGGTTGTGAGCATCAACGAAAATGGTCGAGCCTCTGATCACTCTCTTTCGAGTCTTCAATCCCCATTATTTTTAAAAAATATATTTAAATTAATAAAAAAATATTTTAAATTAACTAAATAATATTAAAAGTTTATAATAAAATAATTAAAAGCATAAAATTGTATTTGATTATATTTGACACTTCTTTAACAAAGTATTTTCAATGCACTCTATTTAAAAGAGAATAACGGAGACCAAAAGAAGTATGAATATATTGGTACTCTAACTACATTAATATTGAATCTTTAATTTTAGTAAATACTAAATACCATAGCATATAATTATATTCAAATCAAAGAATCATTGAATATAAGTATTTGAGATTGTGATAAATGAATATCATTGAGTTTATTATAATTATTATAATAAATTGTAAACATATTTTTTTAGTATATTTTTATTTTAATAATTATTTTTTATAATATTTATTATTCTTTTATAAAATAAAATAAAAAATATTTTTTTATAGATTTATATCAATGTATATATTAATATTTATTGATATTATTTAAATGTTTCAAATTATAAATTATAAATTTAGAACCTAATTTTTTTATAATTTTTTTTTAATAGATTTATATCAATGTATATATTAATATTTATATATTAATATTTATTAATATTATTTAAATGTTTCAAATTATAAATTATAAATTTAGAAACTAATTTTTTTATAAATATTTTTTTATAGATTTATATCAATGTATATATTAATATTTATTGATATTATTTAAATGTTTCAAATTATAAATTTAGAAACTAATTTTCTTCAAGGAATGATATAGTCCATGCACAATGATTAAGGTATAATCATCACATTTAAATTGTAGGGAATATTTACGAATGGGAGTTGAATAATGGAGGAAACAAATTGTAAATGTGTATACAAATTGTTTACAAAAAATTAATATTGAATAATGGAGGAAACAAATTATAAATGTGTATACAAATTGTTTACAAAAAAATAACATTAGGTTGTTGGAAATTAAGGAATTATGTTTATTTATAATGTATTATATGGATGGAAGGTAGAAAAAAATAGCTAAAAAGGAATTGAATCATTGAAGTACATATAGGACTAAATGTTGATGAATGAAACTTTATTTGTAATAAAGAGTAATACCAAGAAGACTTGTGCCAGATAATTTCCCTATAAATGAAAGTCATGGGGTAGTATTTGAAGAAAATAATTTCAATATTATGTTGGACAAAGGAAATAGGACATAAGTTATCTTCCTCTCTCATCTTTATCATTCATTTCTCTCATGCTTTTTTATGTTCTTTGCTAAAAAAAAACACTTCTTCACTAGAGAAGAAAATGTATCCATCCAAAGGAGAGTGTTGGATCCCATTTGCATCCAACCATTCTCCCCAAGTGTTGTTACTCATTCTATGCTTTTCCATTGCACTAATATATGAATATTGTAATTTCTCCGATTTTTTGTGTTTAAATGGCTTTCTTCTAGTTAAATTTGTAATTTAGTTACATGCATGGTTTCATGTTTTATTTTTTTGTGGTGATACCTTGCCTCACAACTAGCCATTGTATGTTGTTTAACTTACAACTTAGCTTAATAAGGACCATTTTGACCACCAATGCAAGAAAATCCCCAACACATTATGGAACAATATCAAGAATCACAAAAAATTACATTTACAAGTATGATGTCTTTTATCTCAAAGATATGTCAACATGCAATATAGTTATTAGCAGTCCAATTTTTTTTTAATATAAACACAAGTTCCTTTTGTTGAGAGACTTAACAAGAAATATAAGCTACACAAACAAATCATGATACTTAATTGAGTGATTATGTAGGTGCTCATACATGAGATAATATTATCATAAATTTTTTCTTGTTTGACACACATATAGACATTCTTCTCCATCTATGATTTCCATTTCTTTGAGGAGATGAGAACATAGTTCAAATTGATAATATATATTTTTTTATGCATACATAGTTTTTGTTAGACATACTATTGTTTTGTATAAATAATCATTGGATTGATTCAAAATTAATAAAATCTCATTTTTTCACTAGAATATTATCACAATTCTTTTACTTCCTCGTTTACATCGAATAAGATCTATTTTTCTTTCTAAAATCTTACCTCAAATTTTTTATTACCTTCTTCGCTCAACTTTTTCATTACCTTTTTTACATCTTTACATCAAAGCCAAATACCTAATAATTCATTGTGTAAAACACTTTTTTCATTCCCAAATTTTAATCCATTTATCAAAATACACACTCTAGTTTTCTAATCTATTTGTCCACATCATTCCTGGTTTTTAATCCATTTATCAAAATACACACTCTAGTTTTCTAAACTATTTGTCCACATACCTTAATTTGATGATAGATATTATAAATGTACATAATTCTCTTCAGATATATATATATATATATATATATATATATATATATATATATATATATATATATATATATATATATATATATATATATATATA
>ML801020.1:148366-199493 GCA_009831015.1 Picea engelmannii
GTTGTTTAACAATATCATATGTTAATCATTCTATTCAAATCCTCCATAAATCATCTTATTTAATTTTTTTGATCTTTTTTAATAATGAAGATGCTCTCATGTCAATACACAAATCTTTTACACACTCTTCGTTGTTGGAATTTGGTGACAACAAATTCTTATAAGAATGGATTTACATCCTATTATTCTAGGTTGGTTGCAATTAAATAGACCAAGCTAGAATATGGATAGGAGTGCATTAAATGAATTAGTTTCTTGTGTAAATTACTATAAATTTGTGTACGCCCATAGAGGCTGAGAGAATGAGAGATGTATTAGTGATCTGTTAATCTCCATGATTTGAATAATAAAACAACCGATATCTATGCTTGGTGGACGTAGCCCAATGTTTGGGTGAACCACCTGAAATATTTATGTTTCTTATCTGTGTGATTGTTGATAATCATATCTGAATTGTGTTTTCCTCATTTTCATTTCTAACAATTGATATCAGAGTTGTGTTGGAAATTCGTGAGGACAAGATCCATGGTGAAATATCGCAAATTGAGTAGAAATTCACCAGTGCTCCCTAGACAGTGTTAGAGGCACACCAACACACGCACATTTTTGAAATTCCAATTTTCAGAAAACTCACACACCTGGTTAAATGCACAACAGAGCACCGACACATTGACGCTCCCCCCTCCACACTCAAGGATCATTGATAGTTCAAACTAGTACTCCCCTATACATAGTAAAGGAGCATCGATCTCTAAGAAAATTGTTTTGCATGGTATTTGAATGGTTGAAGAAAAATTCGATGGTGTAAAATGTGAAGTGGATCGACTTTAGTATATAAAATTTGGATGATTGACTTTGTCTTATTATGCATGACATGGTCGTGAGGTGAATGTTTAAAGTATAAACAATTCAAAAGGGTGGAGGATGTTTTTAAAAGGTTTTTTAATTGAGTAAAGGTATAAAGTAAAATGTAAAGAAGAATTTTATTTTTTATTTTTAAAATGTGGGGTTACTAAAAGGTTTTTTTTTATTAAACTTTGTGGAGTTTATATCATTATTCTTCCACATTATTTTTTAAACTGCCTTGGTTGTTATAAGAAGTGGTGTTTTGTAATTTTCTCTTTTCCTAATGGAAAAAACTCAAAGTGCTAAATTCACAATCGAGAATTTCAATGGAAAGAACAATTTCGAGATCTGGAAGGCTAAGATGCACGATCTGCTCATGCAATAAGGCGTGGTGAAGGCGCTTTTGGGAAAAACAAATAAACCCGCGACCATAATAGACAAATACTAGGATGAAATAGATGCGAGAGAACTGAGTTCCATATGCCCATGTTTGGCAGATGATGTTATGTTCAACATTGTTGTGGAAAAGACAGCAACCCGTTTGTGGACAAAGTTGGAAAGCCTGTATATGACGCAATCCCTGACGAACATGATCTTCTTGAAAAATAAATTGTACCGTTTGCACATGAAGGAAGGTACGAAAATAGTGGATCATTTAAATGTTTTTAATGCTCTTTTAGTCTAGTTGAATAGCATGGGAGTAAAATTCGAATCTGAAGATAAGGCGATTACATTATTATGTTCTTTGTCCGCATCATGGGATCACTTTGATACCTCTATTAGTTTCAACAAAAAAGAAAGTATTGAGTTTGATGTTATTTTTGGAGAACTGTTGTCTGAGGAAAAAAGGAAGAAATCCAATTTAGTAACCTCTACATCTGAGGCAATGATGGTCAGAGGCAGACCTAAAGAAAGAGGACATGATCATAGGGATTTCTCTCTGTCAAATTTGAAGGGAAAAAAGAGCAATTTATTAAGTGTTGGTTTTGTGGAAAATTGGGACACTTGAAGAAGGATTTTTGGAAGAGACAACAAGCCTCCAAATAATACCCTCCAAAAGAGATGAAGGAAGAAAATGCAACCAAAATAGCTTCAGCAACAGGTTCAGGTATGAATGATGAAGTTTTATCAATTAGTGTTGTTTCACGATATGATCAACAATGTTTATTAGATTCTGGTGCTTCAAATTACATGTGTCTTCATAGAAACTAGTTTTTTACCTACCAGTCTATAGATGATGGAATAGTTTACATGGGAAATGATATCTCATGTAAAGTTGTGGGAATTGGTAGCATTCGAATTAAGATGTTTGATGGAACTGTTAAAATACTAACTGATGTCAAACATGTACCTGAGCTTAGGAAGAAACTAATTTGTTTCGGAGTCTTAGACACTGGAGGATATAAAATTACTATTCAAGTTGGAGTTATGAAGGTCTACAAAGGAATCCTATTGGTTATGAAAGCAAAGAAGGTTGGAAACCTATTTCTGTTAGAAGGAAGAACTAAGTCAAATCATGCAATAGTTGCATCATAGAATGAGAGTGATTTTTTTCGGCTGTGGCATCAACGGTTGGGCCATATGAGCGAAAGAGGATTGAAGGTATTATCTGATCGCAAGTTACTTCCTAGTCTAAAGTATTTAAAGTTAGCTTTATGCAAGCACTGTATTTATGGAAAACAAAGTAGGCATAGATTTAAAACCGAAAGACACACGAGTGAAGGAATCCTTCACTATATCCATTCTGATGTTTGGGGACTATCCCCTACTGTTTTTTAGGGATGATCATCATATTTTGTTACTTTTATAGATTATTTAACTAAGAAGGTGTGGATCTATATGTTGAAAAGAAAGGCTGATGTGTTTAGTGTTTTCAAGCAGTTTATAGATTTAGTGGAAAAGAGGACTGGTAGGTCCATTAAATGTTTAAGAACTGATAATGGTGGTGTATTTACTTCAATGGAATTTGAGAACTATTGTAAGGAGTTTGGGATTGATAGGCACAAAACCACTTCCTATACTCCTCAACAAAACAGAGTTGTTGAACACATTAACAAGACTCTTCTAGAGAGAGAAAGGAGTATGCTTAGTAATGCCAACATACAACAGGAACTATGGGCAGAAGCAGTAACTACAGCTTGTTATCTGGTGAATTGATCACCATCAACAATAATAGAATGCAGTATTTCTAAAGAGGTATGGAAATTTCACCCTTGTAATTATTCTAATCTTAAATTTTTTGGTTGTGAAGCCTATGCTCTAATTCTGAAACATCAACGTTCTAAATTAGATCGAAAATAAAAAAGGCTTATCTTTGTTGGATATGGTGATGGTATTAAGGGGTACAGGTTGTGGGATCCTACTTCCCACAAGATCACCATTAACATATATGTAATATTTGATGAATCATCTCTCATCAAATCAGATGTAGATGTTCAAATGAAACAGGAAGAAGTACCTAAGTATCAACAGATTTAGTTTCAAACCAGTTCAAATACAGATGAAAGTGAACATGAACAAGTTGTTGAATATGTTCATGAAGAGTTTCCTATAGAGGAAGACATGGTTGATGATAACAATCATCAGAATGTGGATAAGCCACAAACTTCCCTAAGGAGGTCTACGCAGGTTATAAATCCTCCAAGAAGGTATGATGATTTTGTTTCGTTAGATTCTTTAAGTACTAATGATGATGAAACTTCGAGTTATCAGAAATTTATGAAGGGTTCTAATAGTGATAAATGGAGAGAAGCAATGAAGGATTAAATGAAGGCATTAGAGAGGAAATCCACATGGGACCTGGTAGAACTTCCAAGAGACAAAAAAACTGTAGGTTGCAAGTGGGTCTACAAGCTGAAGAAGGGTGTTGATGATAAAGTGGAAAGGTACAAAGCAAGGCTGGTTGTGAAAGGATATTTTCAAAAACAAGGTACTAAATTTCATGGGATTTTTTCACCAATTGTTAAGTCTATTTCAATTCAAATTGTGTTAACATTAGTTGCATTTACTTGATTTGGAGTTGGAGTAGCTAGATGCTAAAACTGCCTTCTTACATGGATATTTGGATGAGGAAATTTACATGGAACAACCTCAAGGGTTCGTTCAGAATCGCAACAATAAATTTGTTTGCAGTATCAATAAATCATTGTATGGTCTGAGGCAGTCGCCGAGACAATGGTACAAGAAATTTGACTCTTTCATGGTGAGCCAGAATTATGCAAGGAGTGAGTATGATCATTGTGTCTACTTTAAGAAATTGAATAATGGAATATTCATTATCTTAGTATTGTATGTTGATTATATGATTTTACCAAGCAAAAGAATAACTTATATCTATAGGTTAAAGGCTCAGATGGCTAGGACGTTTGATATGAAATATCTAGGAACAACAAGGCAGATTTTGGACATGGAGATATTCAGAGACAGGAGGAATGTTAAGCTTTGGTTGTCACAATAGAAGTATGTTGAGAATATACTTTTGAGGTTTGGTATGAATGATGTGAAACTAGTTTTAGTCCCTTTGGATTCCCATTTTAAGCTTTCTTCAAGTTTATGTCCTAGTACAAAAGAAGAAAAGGAATATATGTCTCGAATACCATATGTTAATGCAGTAGGAAGTATAATGTATGCGATGGTTAGTAGAAGGCTAGACATTTCACATGCAGTTGGGGTTGTCAGTAGGTATATGGAAAATCCAGGTAAATAGCATTGGGCAGTAGTGACATGGGTGCTTCGGTATCTGAGGGGCACAAGATATTACTGTATCACTTATAACAGTGGTTGTGAATTAGTCTGTGGATATGTTGATTCTAATTTTGCAGGTGATTTGGACAAGAGAAGGTCAACTTCAGGGTATATCTTTACTCTTGCAGGTGGAAATATTAGTTGGATGTCAAAAATACAAAATATTGTTTCTTTATCCACTAGAGAAGAAGAATACGTAGCTGCTTCACATGCTTGCAAAGAGGAAGTTTGTTTGGTGAGTTTGGAAGGATGCAAGACAAAGTAAAGTTACTTTGTGATAGTAAAAGTGCTATTCACTTGGCTAAGAATCCATCTTATCACAATAAAACAAAACATATACCTATCAAGTACCATTTTGTAAGACAAGTCATGGATGAACGTGGAGTCTCTCTTGATAAAGTGGATACAAAAGACAACTGTGCAGACATGTTCAAAAAACCAGTACTTTTAGAGAAACTACGATGGTGCTTGGCTTCTCTTGGCTTGCAGAAAAGGTGATGAACAAAAGGAAGGAGCAAGGTATCAGGTTAATTATTGTCAAGGTGGATATTGTTGGGATTTGGTGACAACAAATTACTCCAAGGATGGATTTGGATCCTCTTATTCTGCGTTGGTTGCAACTAAATAGACCAAGTTGGAATATGGATATGAGTGCATTAAATGAATTAGTTTCTTGTGTAAATTACTATAAATTTTTGTATGCCCATAGAGGCTGAGACAATGAGAAATGTATTAGTGAAATTGTTGTAATCTCCATGATCTGAATAATAAGACAACTGATACCTATGCTTGGTGGATGTAGCCCAATGTTTGGGTGAACCACGCAAAATCTCTATGTTTCTTATCTGTGTGATTGTTGATTATCATATGTGAATTGTGTTTTCCGCATTTTCAATTTTAACACTCGTAGATAGAGCCATGGCACACACAACATAAGTAAAATGTCACCTTTTGTCGCCTATCGTGTAGTGAGAAGATTTTACATAACAAAAATAGTAATTTAGCGCAACAAAATGCCCCAACATATTATTGTACGGTCGATCCATTAGGATGATAATGCATAGAAATAAAATATGTGAGGATGATGGATGAGGAGGCATTACCAAAAATTGCTGAGCAAATTCTATGCACCTAATATGGATTGTCTGAGACTTACTCTTCCTAGCACAGTTGCAAATACTGCGCACCACAAAACTTGTGACTCAATGATATTATAAAATCAGAAATATAATAGAACTTGTCCATACACACAATAATTGATATTAATAACTTTGGGGTTGCAATCTAATACAAAATACAATAATTGAGAGGAGGTTCTACTCTTATGACTTCTAAACACCTTCTGCAACTTATAGAATACACATATAGATCTTGTGTTTTCAGACTTCTTTGACTACTTTCAATTGTTGTTGTTGCTTCTATGTTGTGTGTCTATCCCTCTCCGCATCTCTGTATCTACTACCTATAGATAATACTGATACTTCGTGTAAAAGTAAAACTGACTCAACAATTAATACAACAATAAATACAAGTGACTTAACTCTACTCGAGAAAGTTAAAGATAATTCTTGTGCTTTCACACTAACCAAGCTTATTATATATTAACTATAAAACATGACCAGGCCTAAAGATGCATTCACAATGCTAAGCCATTGGGAGAAGACATGAAATTTTTTTCTGAAATAAAATTAAGAAAGCAAATGAAGATATATCTGTTTAAATTTATTGTATTATTAGATAAAAATTTACACTTGGATAAATTTGATTTTTTTGGATATTAATAAATCAAAGTTTAAGATGGATTTATCAATTTATCCAAGCTCATACCAAGAAATTAAATAAATTTGATATTATTTAAAAAAAAAATATTTTTTAAGAATAATTTAATTTTTAAAATGAAATAAAGTTCCTTTTAATCTTTTATAATTTGATATTATTTTTAAAAAATTTAATTTGTAGAGTAATTTAATTTTTAAAATGAATTAAATTCCTTTTAATCTTTTTATTTATTTGAAATTTCATACCAAGAAGTTTTTAAGTGATGATGAAAATTTATGTTAAATAAATTTGATATTATTTTTAAAAATTTTAATTTTTAAGAATAATTTAATTTTTAAGATGAAGTAAAGTTTTTTTAATTAATGTGATATTATTTTTAAAAATTTAAATTTTTAAGAATAATTTAATTTTTAAGATGAAGTAGAGTTCTGCTTAATCTTTTTATTTATTTCAAATTTCAATAAATTAAGATTTTTTTTGGAAAAAAATAAAAACTATTCAAATCAATATTTCATTATCAAAAGTCTATTAAAAATAAACAAAATGTGTTGATATGTTAACTTACTTCATTTCTAATTTAAATGATAAAATCCTCCCACATAAAACTTAAAAATAACAATAAAAAAACACATGAAAATAATTTAATTAAAATTTATTAACATAGTTAAATGGAAATAAAATAAATAAATATATTTTTTTATGAATATGGATGCTCCGAATAAGGATACTCCATCCATGTTTAAATGATAATATCAATAAAAATTATTCATAACAAATATTTTTTTTTTTTTTTTTTTTTTTAATTATAATACTTAAATGATAATATAATGTTTATAAAATTAGTGATAACTATTGGAAACCATTCATGGGAAAAGGAATATGAAACTAAAAACCATTTATGGGGAGAAGAATATGAAACTAAAAGTTCTGTGTAACCATCATTGGAGTAAAAGATAATGATAATTAGACTCCAATAGTCTTCTCGAAATGAGAAAAAAATATTTTATACATATATGATATTAGTTCCCCATTCATTTTTTATCTAAATCGTGTGTGCAACACTGATATCAGAACTGCCTCGATCCTTAGGCTTGATTCGCTATGGTGGTTGTCCTGATTCCCTTGGGCTTTATCATTCCAGTCCACAGAAATGATTCCTTGCATGCATGCATGTTTGGCGCGTCAGTTTTCCTTTCGATCTATATTCTCTGTACAAAATGCCCCCATTTGCATTAATTCCAATCTGCATAAACTGCTCTGCCAATTTGTCCTGTGCGCATTTTTTGGTGTGATATGTCCAGAAACCTCCGTCTTTGCTCCCCTAGGAACCTGATCGTTTCATTCTTCTTCCATCTGTTCATGCTCTATCTAATTCTTCTTCCATCTGTTCTCACTGCATTTCCATCTGTTTCTGTAATGATGCTACTGTGGAGGTTCCATTGTTGTGCTTAGATTATTTCTCTTTACAACATAGAACTCATAAATCCTAAGCGAATCTATCCGATTATTACACAAAACCATAAGAGTATTTCTCCAACGCTTTCCTCATCGGGAAACCCTAATTCATCACCTCTCACACAACCGCGGTCGAAAACATACTCGACCTCGTTTTGCTGCAATTTTTCCTGTGCGGGATCGAGCCTATTGGAATTTTTTAACCCTAAATTCCATCTGCACCTACACCATCGAGATCTCTTCTGAAGGATCTATGCATACCTATCTATGGACTAGATAATTATTCAATGAAATAGCATAACAATATACTAAATATTAAATGATTAAATCACAATATTATAGAAAGAAGAAAGAATTTTAATTGCACAGAAAGGTTACATTTACTGTGATCAACCTTGATCTTTATAACAATACATAGAATCATAGAACAAACAGTTGCTTACAACAATTTATTTTAGAAAACTACTCATGCATTTTGCATGCATTATTAGTCACACAATCTATATCTGAACACTAATAGACATAAAAGAAAACTGCAAATAGATTGCATCGTGTCAGATGATTGACAAGACTACATCAATTACCAACATACTCCCCCTTGATGTTGAGAGGGATCACAATCTGATCTCGAAGTTTCAAAAACTGGACTTTAACAACTCCCTTAGTGAAAATGTCTGCAATTTGTTCTTGAGTCTTTATATATTTTAGTTCCATTTCCTTCTTTTGCACCAAATATCTAATGAAATGATACTTTAAATCAAAATGTTTTGTCTGGATTCTTAGCGAATTTGATGGCACTCGTGTTATCACAAAATATCACTGTAGGATGAATTTGCTTCTCTCCAATTTCTTCTAGAACTTTTCTAAGCCATAATGCTTTTGTACCTGCCATACTCTGCTTCTGTGGATGAAAGTGCAACTATACTTTGCTTCTTTGAGATCCAAGTAATCAACCTCGAACCAAAAGTGAAACAATTACCAGATATAGACTTCCGGTCATCCAAACTACCTCCCCAATCAGAATCACTAAAGCCAACAAGATTAAACCTTTTATAAGTGTAGTAATGAATACCAAAATTTAGAGTTTCTCTCACATACCTCAAAATCGCATATTTATTTCAGATGAAACAAGAGAAACTGAATAAGGAATATCGGGTCTTGTGTGGGTTAGAAACATCAAACTTCCAACAATACTTTTGTATGTTGCCTCATCAACAATTTCAGCACCATCATCTCTACACAACACAATTCGATGAGTAGTTGGAGTGGAGGTTGGTTTACAATCTACCATATCAAATTTCTTCAACATATCTTTTGCATACTTTGTTTCACAAATGAGAATTTCATCCTCATTTTGATAAACCTCCATACCCAAAAAATATTGCATGAGACCCAAATCTTTGATCTCAAATTCATTCATCATAGCAATTTTGAATTCATCCTTCATCTTAGAATTACTACACATATATAATAAGTCATCAACATATAGACTTACAATTAGAATACCATTACCTTCTTGTTTGTAGTAAAGTGTAGGTTCACTTTTACTTCTATTGAAGCCACTCTCCTGAAAATATCCATCAATTCTAGCATACCATGTTCTTGGTGCTTGCTTGAGGCCATACAAAGCCTTCTTCAACTTGTATAGTTGATGTTCTTTTCCTTGCACTTCAAAACCTTGTGGTTGTTCCAAAAACACTTATTATTCTAAGTACCCATTCAAAAAGACATTTTTCACATCCATGTGATGAATGCTCCATTTCTTCTGAGATGCTAATGAAATCATCAATCTAACAATCTCTTGTCTTGCTACTGGTGCAAATGTTTCTTGGTAATCAATTCCATACCTTTGTGTGAAGTCTTAGCAACAAATATTTCCTTGTGTCTTTCAACACTCCCATCACTATTGTACTTAGTCTTGTAGACCCATTTAGTACCAATATTTTTCTTATCATGTGGAAGTTATGTAAGCTCCCAAGTATCATTCATGTGAATAGAATCTATCTCTTCTTGCATTGCTTGCAACCAAACCTCATTAGAACATGCATCTTTAAAACATGATGGTTCAAAATTAGCCTTGGAAAGTAAAGAAAAATTTATTGTTTCACCTATTGGATTTTCTTCATTTGTTGGACTTTTACTCCTTTGATAAATGTCACTTAATCTTCTTACCTTCCTTGCAGAATTTGAATTTGATGTTGGGATTGCACTTGGAACTGAAGAATTAGATGAGGGGCTACTTGGTGGATTTGTAGCACTTGGAGCTGAAATATTAGTGGACTACTCATTATAAATATCATCAATAATATCCTTATCCAAAATAGATTTAGACATATCATCATGGCATTTTTTATGACCATAAACTCCCCCTTCATAAAAAATTACATCTCTTGACACAACAATGCTATTAGTGAGGGGATTATACAACCTATAAGCCCTACTTTGTTCACTATATCCAACAAAAATGCATGACTCACTTTTTGGATCTAACTTTTGTCTCTTTTGATCAACTACATGGACATAGGTTACACAACCAAAGACTCTAAAATGATTAACATTAGGCTTATTTTCACACCAGGCTTCATATGGACTCATCATATCAAGTGCACTTGTGGGACATCTAGTGAGAATAAATACATTCCATCACCCGAAAAAGAATTGTTTAATCCCTTGGTTTGTAACATACTTCTTTCCATTTCCACCACTATACAATTTTCCCTCTCTGCTACTCCATTTTGTTGAGGTGTTTAAGAAGTAGTGAGTTGTCTTTTGATGCCATTCATATCACAATAATTCTAAAAAGATTTTGAACAAAATTATCCTCCATGATCAGTCCTTAAGCACTTGATTTTTCCACTTCTTTCATTTTCCACAAGGGCTTTAAACCTCTTGAATGTATCAAAGGCTTTATCCTTAGTCTTCAAAAAATAAACCCAACACTTTCATGAGTAATCATCAATAAAAGTAATAAAATATGAGTGAACTAACTGAAGTGGAAATTGGGCACTCCATGCATTTCCTTTTGAAATTTTTTCTCTTGCATGCTTTATTTAGCACATCCTTCACAAATATCGTTCTGTTCTTGAACCTTAGAAAAACCATAAACTAATTCTTTTGATGTTAGAAGCTTGAGACTATGAAAATTCAAATCTCCATACCTAAGATGCCACAACCAACTTTTTTCTTCATATGCCATATTGACAAGATGATTGTTATGTTCTCCAAACATGAATGGGAACATCCTATTCTTTGACATAGGAACAACTGTAACCACCCTATTGCCTCTATTCTTATCATAAATTGTACATTGTTGATTTTCAAACACCACCTTATAATTTTTCTCACACAATTGGCCAACACTCAATAAATTATACTTTAATTGTGGAGTGTAATAAATGTCTTTAACACTTTTCATACCTTACATATAAATGATCATACAAATAATAAATGCGACAAAGGACTGCAAAGTTTGTATTATGATATCTCTATGGATTACAAAATGGTCGAATGTGGTTGAATAAACTGACAATACTAGACTAGATCAACAGACAAAAGATGATATCCAGAATACAAATAAGCAATCGTGGTTGAATAAAATAACAAAACTTGGCTAGATCAAAAGACAAAAGGATCTTAGCCAGAATACAAATAAGCAACTAAAATATAATACCCGGAAAATGGGAGCACTCTGGAATCAATGAAGAATGATGGAAGACCTAGATGATCTTCCTCGTGACTAGGGTGTGTCGTTCAACACCAAAATAATCCAACTAGTGTCTTCCTCTTGGAATACACTAAACTATATCTCCTCAGATGAGTCTCTTCTCCTCAATGATAAGTCATAATCTTCATAATGATGAATTAGGTCGCTGACCCTTCCTTTATAGCTTTCCAAAACCCTAAATCATGTTAAAACCTTAATTCACTGTTGACTTCCAAAACCCTAAATCACTGTTGAAACCCTAATTCACTGTTGACTTCTATTTTTATATCATAATGACTTAAAAGCACTTTTAACCCTTTTTAGCTCAATGTCACTTTCGAAATATAACACCTGTGACTGGAGTGACCTCTAGTAACCCTCTTTACCCCTCTTTGGCCTTGACTGTAGTCTAATAGGGAAATTTAGACCATTAAGCCTCCTCTCTGGACCTCCTATTTGGAAAGGGACATTACAGTCCTCCCTTCCCGAAATTGATTATCCTCAAGCAATACCAGTCGAGGGTGTTGCAATACCTGCTCGCTCTCCCAAGTAGCATCCTCTACTAGAATCCCTCTCCATCTCATCAAACACTCTCTGATGACCCTGCTCCTCAGCTTCCGCTCCCGGAACTTCAAAACATCCTCTGGAACTAACTCCAATTGTCCCTCCTCATCCAATGGGGGAAGATCCTCTGATGTGCTAATGAATTGTCCCACTGTCTTTTTGAGGCAAGACACGTTGAACACGTTATGAATATTTCTCCCCTCTGGAATCTCTAGCTCGTAAGCAACCTTGCCTACTCGGTGCATGATCCTGTAAGGACCATAAAATCTAGGCTTGAGTTTTTCGGCCCCACTCTTCTTCAAAGATGACTCTCTGTAGGGTTGGAGTCTCAAGAAAACCAAATATCCAACCTAAAAGTTGCACTCTATCATGTTCTTGTCCGCACTTATCTTCTGTCGATTTTGCGTTGTTTGCAGGTTCTCTTTCAACAACTTGAGAATATCCTTACTCTCTATGATCCAATCCTTGGCCTTGGGAGCTCTTCTCTCCCCGAAGACCAAGTCTACCAAAGTGGGAGCATCATATTCGTACAATGCTCAGAAGGGTGTCATACCAATGGACATGTGGAAGGTGGTGTTGTACCAATGTTCTCCTAAATGTAACCACTTTACCCATGTTCTCTGTTGTCATCCTACATAGTTCCTGAAATACCCTTCAACCCACTTGTTGACAATCTCGGTCTGCCTATTTGTTTGAGGGTGATAGTTGGTTCTAGGTGTCAACATTGTCCCCACCAACCAAAATAAATCTCTCCAAAATGTCCCTATGAACCGACTGCAACTGTCACTGACGATGTTCTTCGGCAACCCATGAAGTCTGAAGAACTCCTTGAAGAAAATCTCGGCTACCTAAACTATGTTGTACTATGTCGGTATGGTGTAGAAGTGATAAAACTTGTTCAATCTGTCTACCACTACATAGATACAGTCCTTACCTTGTACCTTGGGTAGACCTGTGATGAAGTCCATAGATATACTCTCCCATTTCTACTCTGGAATGGGGAGTGGCTGAAGTAGCCCTACTGGAAGAGCATGATCTGACTTGTTCTACTGGAAAGTCACACACTCAATGACGTGTCTTATAACGTCTTGTTTGAGGCCCTTCCATGAGAACCTCTCTCTGATCTGTCTGTAGGTTTTGAAAAACCCCTGATGGCCTACTAGAGGTGAATCATGAATTGCGGTGAGGATATTATTCTTAAGCTCTAAATCTGGCACCAAGTAGACTCTATCCTTGTAAAATGTGACATCGTCAATGACCCTATACCGGTCATCCTGTATCTTCCCATCCATCACCTCACAAGCGAACTTGTTCTTGGAATATTCCACTAACAAGTGGAATTTCCAATCTGCTAAAATATCCATCAAAGAACATGCCATAGGTCTTCTCGATAGTGCATCGGCCACAATGTTCTCCTTCCCCTTGACATACTCTATTTCAAATTCGAATGCCTGTACCTTTGTCACCCATTTATGTTGGCGCTCAATGAGGTCCTTCTTCTCAAGGACATACTTCAAACTGTTATGATCGGTCTTGACCATGAATTTTCTACCCACCAAATATTGTTTGAACTTGGTCAAGGCTTGCATGATTGGCAACATTTCGTTGTCATAAATGGAGTACAACCTCTCAGTTTTACTAAGATTTAGGCTCTCGAATACAATGGGGTGTCCTCCCTACATAAAAAATGCACCGATCCCTTCGTCGGATGCGTCGCACTCTAGTACAAATGGTAGGTTGAAGTCTGGTAGTGCCAACATTGGACAAGTGCCCATGACTTCCTTCATGTGATCAAAGGCTTCTTGTGATTTATCGGTCCATATGAAGGCCCCATACTTGGTAAGATCTGTCAATGGTGTTCCAAGCTGAGAAAAACCCGAGACAAACCGTCTGCAATAGTTGTATAGCCCTAAGAAGCTCCTCAATTATGTCACATTCTTGGGCATCAGCGAATCCATAATGGCCCTGATATTCTCTTAGTGCACTTGTATCTCTTTCATACCGAACTCGCACTTGGACTCTCTGGAATATAATGATTGTGTCTCCATGATGCTCAATACCTCATCCAAGTGCCTCATATTCTCTTGCCATGACCGACTATAGATCAAGATGTCGTCGAAGAAAACCAAGATTGATTTCCTTAACTGATTCCTGAATATATGGTTCATGCAAGACTGGAATGTAGAGGGTGCATTGGTTAGCCCAAATGACATAACCAGGAACTCGAAGTGTCCAAAATGAAATCAAAATGTGTCTTCTCTATGTCCTTCTCTTGGATGTTGATCTGATGATATCCAGAGCATAGATCGATTTTTGACAAGAAAACTGCCCCATGCAGTTCGTCCATCAACTTGTCAATGTGTGGGATACGGTACCGGTTCTTAATGGTTTTATTGTACAAGGCTCGGTAATCAATGCACATTGTCATGGTGCCATCCTTATTTAGAACTAAGACAACTGAAGAAGGAAATGGGCTCCTGCTCGGTCTGATGTGTCCCATTGCCAGCAATTCCTTGATTTCCTTCTCTATCTCATCCTTGAACCTCATAGGATGATGATAGGGGGGGGGGTGTTATCATAGGTCTATCCCCCTCCTCCAACTCAATGGTGTGCTCAAACCCCCTCTCATGTGGTCTCCCTGGTGGAATTGCCTCAAGGACCTGTTGATGTTGTCCCAATAAATTATTTATCTCTCTATAGTATTGTTGTCGACCTTCTGAATCCTTCTGAGTAGTGATCAAGCATTCTGTAGCATATTCTACCTCCCCATGTCTAAATATCCTCTCCATCCTCTTGGCTGAAATTGTCCTGGGTGCTCCTTTCGACATACCTCTTAGAACAACCTTCTTCCCATCCTAATTTTTGAATCCCATTTCCAAGGTTTGGTAGTTGGTAGTGATTTTTCCCAAGCTAATTATCCACTGAACTCCTAACACCACACCTGTGTCCGATAGGTCAACCACATAAAATGTGTCTCTCACTGTGTACTTGCCTAACTTCATCTCTAAGTTTGGAAATTTGTCTAGACACTCCACTGTGTGGCCATCTGCTACCGCAACAACAAACCCCTCAAACTCCTCTGTCTGAAGTGCCCGTCTCGATACTAGTGAAGCATCAATGAAGTTGTGGGTGGCCCCACCATCTATCAGGGTGATTTCTTATTGCCCCTAAATAATCCCCTTGATATGGAGGGTATCATACCTTGGAACACTAGAAAGGGTCGCTATGACACCTCCCTTTGTTGGTTTCCTCCTGTTAGCCTGTTCTGACGATTGTGAGACTACTAGAGGATGGGCTCCTACCGGTGTCGATGGTCCACAGGGAGGTTGCTCCTCTGGTGGTGCTGAATCCTCCTCTGAACTAGTGGATCCACTATCCTGCTCCTCCTCCTCATTGTCCACATTGTTTGATGCTACCTCAATATAATGAATCTCTGCCTTTCCCATGCACCTGTGGCCTCGGACCCAAGGATCTCTGTAGCTGAAGAAAATCTTCTTCCTCATAAGCTCTCACCTAGTCTCATCATCCAACTTCTCCTTGCCCTTCCATTCTCTCTAGAATGGATTCCTGTCTCGATCCCTCTATGGCACAAATGGTTTGGAGAAAGTTTTATTCTTTGGCACTCAGTTTGCTAGATCTTGAGTGCGAAGGACAACATCCTGCAAAGTGGGAAGCCTGTATGCCTTCACCCATCCTCTCAAAGGCTATGTGAGTCCTTCTGTGAATATCATGATCATCCTAGGCTCTGATATATCTTTCACTACCATGGATACCTGCTGAAACTCTGTGATGAATGCCTCTGTTGTGTCAGTTTATCTCAACTAGGCTAGATCCCTAAATTGTATCTTGGGATCCTTCCTGTCAAACCTGTCCATGATCCTATCTATAAATTCACTATAAGAGGTGATGCGACTCTGGCCCAATGTCACCAGTACATGGTACCAACACTCGTGTGCCTCACCCTCCAAGTGTAAGGTCATGAAACTGATGGCCTCTATCTTGGTCATCTAGTTGAGCTTGTAATACATGTCTAGCTTTTGTACCCAAGCCTTTGTGATGTATTTGGACGATCCATCGAAAGAAGGGATGGTGAGTTTCCCAATTTTTCGGATGAAATCGAGGTTATGCCCCTGCTGCTGTTGTGGCCCACCCCTTTGCAGCTCTCTGGGCTAGTTCCTAAGTCTGAGTCCACAGTACTTGACTAAGGTCATGTCCTGATGGAAGTCTCGACCCAATGTGGCGTACTTACTCCTATACTCTACAATGTCATCGGCATGAGTGGGTGGCCTATGTGCTATCAATGGCGGTGTTGCTACCAGGTGTGCCCTATGGAAACTGGGAAACAAGGGTCTGAGAATCCTACTCACACATGTGTATGTGTGAGAGGGTGACTCGGGTCTACTGCCTACTCCTGAGTTCCCATGTGATGCATGGGGGACTTGTGTATCTGGGGTGCCCACTCTAGCCAATCTATCAACCACCTGTGCCAAGGACTGAGAAATGGTTCGTTGACTAGCTAACATATCGTTGATAACCTACATGAAATTTTCCTTTGGATCTATGGGGGCCTTTCCACTGCCCTCTAGTTGCTCATATCTATCTCCTAGCATCCTCTCTGCCTCGCGCTCAGCCTCACGCTCTTCCCTTCTCTCTCCTTCTTTGTGTGCCTCTTCCTCTTCCTCTAAGCTAGGAGGAAAAGGGGGAAAATCAGGCCTATGTATTCTTTCTTGATGCCTGTTGTAAGGGACATATTCGTCACCTACGTGTTCACGGCCCTATGGGTCTTCTGTTGCACTCATTGTCTTTAGTCACAAGATGGCAGGACTAAAGCTTTGATACCACTGTAATGTTCTAGACTTGGCTAGTCTAGGAAACGTTGTTAATGTGTGTGTAGGATCAAAGGTTTACAGCATATAAATGATCATACAAATAATAAACACGAAAAATGAATGCAAAGTTTGTATTATGATATCTCTGTGGATTACAAAACGATCGAATGCAGTTGAATAAATTGACAATACTCGACTAGATCAATAGACAAAAGGATATTAGAAGGAATACAAATAAGTAACTAAAAGATAATACCCAGAATATGGGAGCACTGTGGAATCAATGAAGAATGATGGAAGACCTCGATGATGTTCTCGGTGACTAGGGTGTGTATTTCAACACCGAAATCAACCAACTGGTGTCTTCCTCCTGGAATACATTGAACTATCTCTCCTGAGATGCACCTCTTCTCCTCAATGACAAGTCATAATATGCATAATGATGAATTAGGTCGTTGACCCTTCCTTTATAGCTTTCCAAAACCCTAAATCATGTTGAAACCCTAATTCACTATTGACTTATATTTTTAGCTCATAATGACTTAAAAACACTTTTAACCATTTTTAGCTCAATGTCACTTTCTAAATATAACACTTGTGACTCGAGTGACCTCTAGTAACCTTGTTTACCCCTCTTTGGCCCTGGCTATAGTCTAACCGGGCGGTTTAGACCATTAAGCCTCATATCTAGAGCTCTTATTTGGAAAGGGACATTACACTTCCATAGCTCCTTTTGCAACAACCTCCAATGTTTTTTCATCACCCAACTTGATCTTGGATTTGAAACTCCCATCCATTGTAGAAAATAGATTATTATTTCTTGACATGTGGTTAGAACATCCTAAATCTAAATACCAAATATCTTTAGTGCCATTTTTAGTTTTGTCATAAGATAAAAATAAATTGTTTGAAGAGGCCCTGGCTTTGGTTTATGTTGCTGCTAATGTTGGCATCTTCATTCTTTGTAATTTGCAATTTTGAAGAAAAATGTTTCTCGCCACTTTCTCCAAATGAATCTATCAATCTTTTTTCATGAGACATAAGATATCCAACTAGGTGATCAGACTCAAGACTAGACAAATCCTTGATTTCTTCAATGATTATGGCAACATGGTTCCACCTTGGTGTTAGAGACCTCAACATCTTTTTAATCAAAACCTCTTTGTCTACAATTTCTCCAAGAGTAGCCATCTTATTGACTACATCTTTTACTTTCACACAATAATCACTTAAATTTTCAGCTTCTTGCATCTTCAAATTCTCAAATTCTCTTTTCAATGTCTGTAGTTTGACAACTCTGACTTGATCAATGCCTTGTTAAGCTTCTTATAGAGTCTTCCACACATCCTCTAGTGTTTTTGCACCTGCAATTCTTGGAAACGGATTTTATCAAGAACAATTTGAATATGAGATAAAGCTTGAGCATTCTTCCTTCTAGATTCCTTCTTAGCTACTCTATCATTTGCATTAAGAGTGGTACAATCTTGCTCTTCATAACTCATTTCTACAATCTCCCATGGATCTTTCCCTATAAAAAAGGTGATCATCTTGATGCACCAATAATCATAATCACTTCTATTAAATTATGGAATGGGCAATGAATTAGAGTTTGACATGATTACCCTAAAACAACAACCAAATGAAGGATCTATGCAGGCCTATCTATGGACTAGATAATCATTCAATGAAATAGCATAACAATATATTAAATAATAAATGATTAAATCACAATATCATAGAAAGAAGAAAGAATTGTAATTGCACATAAATGTTACATTCACTGTGATCAACCTTGATCTTTATAACAATACATAGCCTCATAGAACAAAAAATTAGCTGCTCTTACATGCATTTTGCATGCATTATTTAGTGAGACAAGCTATATCTGAACACTAACAGATGTAAAAGAAAACTGCAAATAGATTGCATCATGTCATGATTGACAAGATAGCATCAATTACCAACAACTTCTTGCCCTCCATTGGCTACGTGAAAAAGCTTGAATACGTTATCCAAGTTTGTTGTGACCTTCGACGTCCTTCCATTGCACGGTGAAGTTCACCATGGCTGAATAGTTGAATTGAAACTGTAGGAATGCTGTGTTAATCCGCTCTTTCTTGGAGGCCTCCACGTCCGTGGTTTCCGAGATCAAACTAGCTACTGGCATGTACAGTCGCAGGGTAGGGTTTGATATCACAATGTTGCCGGTAACTATCTCACATAAAACTTGTGCATGACCCCAACGAAAATACATATCCCTCCATTGACTCATTCATTCTCGAATAGTATTCTCAAAGTCTCGTCAGAACCAGAATAGAGCCCAACGAGCACTCATTGATTTTCAACACCGAGGTTTTGAGAATGTTAGGCTTTCAAGTAAGAATATCGGGACGCTAAATGTTTTAACGCTAAGGGCACTTGGTTTGTACGATGTTTTGAAGGCCCATAATCTTTTGTTTACCAAGGGAAGCTTAGAGTCTCTGAATAGGATGTACGGTATGTCATTGCAAATTCCTAGGAGGATCAATTTGATGAGGAAGAAGAAACATTGAAAATTGTTTTGAGTTAGATAAGGGAGAAGGAATTTTGCAGACCATTTCTAAATAAGAGGAAGATGGATTAGAGAATAGAGAGGAGCCACAATGATCTTCATTTTTTGACAAATCTATTGTATAAATGTCGCTTGGCACCATTTCTCATGCTTGAGACTCATGGGTTTATTGTTTCAATTACTATTGAGTTCACTATGCGCATAGGACATCATTAATCTTTGACACCATTCGTCTCTGTAAAAGTTTTTCCATGCGATATAAAGCAAGATGTACATACTGTGAACGGATTCTAGCATTTTGCATTCTATGAAGAATTTCGAGAAACTTTGTATACCTCATTTACCAAGATTGTTGCTGCAAAAACTTGTATGGCATATCATCTGGTACTTCCACGCGTCTATGTGATTCAAATCCTCATCTACCCGTTATGGTTTATATATGACCTCGTAGGGAACGATCCATTAGTCACTTGTAGTTTGGGGATTCATCAAATCTATTGATGATGTTAATATATATCTTGTAAATGACATTCAAGATCTGCTTCAAAACATCAATTCATTGAGATTAAATACATTGATGTAGAGAATTTGAATTTGAAGAGACCTTGTGAGGTCCTCTTGAACTTCATCTACAACGATTGTGATTAAACCCACAAGTACATGGTTTTATTTTGGATTTTGGATCTTGAAGTTCATAGAGACTAATATTGCTTCTGGATTTTGGATCTTGAAGTTCATAGAGACTAATAGATTAGAAATCATTGATTACACATTCACAATAATCAAGGTAACTTGCAACTGGTTCTTTTGTAAGTTTACTTGTGCTTTCTGAAACTAGGATTGGATTAAGTCATTGTAAACGGGTGCATTTTCACTAGAATTTGACACCCTCCATTTGCATGTTGCATTTTTTAGTCTTATTGTAAAGTGTAAATGTGGACTTACAAGAAACCCTATGAGTTTTTTCTCTAAAATGGATGGAGTTGTTAGAGTTATCCAACACTCTAATCCTCTTTTCTATGTATAATAAAGCCACCATTAGGGTGAGTCAAAGAAGTTCATAGTGGAAAAAGTGGTAACTGCATGATTAAGGACATAGGTTTGGATATACTCTTGCATAAATGGAGGAGGGGGACACAGTGTTCATGTATGTTACATTTTTCTTAATTTAAACATCTCAGAAGAAAACCAAGAAGATCAAAACCACAACCCACCACCACCAATAATGTAAACACTGATCAGGGTTTGGTTATATTACGATCCCTTGAGGAACAATTAAGGGAGACTAGAAAACCTAGAATATTCTCCTTAGCCACTTCCTTGGATATCATTAGGCATTCCATTACAAGTGCCCAAGATAAATTGACCCCTATTTCTGATTATAGGGAATGAATGTATGAGTACTATAGAACTAGTTTGGACAGAAACCAAGTCAAATAACTAGGCATTTCAAAACAACAAATATTGTTTAGTTTTAGGGATCCTAGAAATGGACAAGAACTACCATTAACGAGGAAAAGAGGTGCATCCATCCCCATATTATTCAAAACTGAATGGATAGGTGGTACATTGTTTTTTATAAACCTTTGTGTAATAACAAGGAGATGCCCTTATATTTTATAAGGAAATTAGGGAATGAGTTTAGCATAGGTAAGCATGGGACCAATAACATGTCAGGCGCAATCCTTATTCAGTTCCCCATCCCCCCCCCTACGCCTAACCCCCCTACCCAACATCCTCTTGTTGCAGAGAACTTGCAACAAGTACATCTAGCCATCTCCTCATTGACTTGAAGCCTAGTGAAAGATAGTAGCTTTGGTGCACTATCTTGGAAAAAGGTTCGTGCTCGTGACATTGATAGAGAATTTGGAGCGTTGACATGAATAAGAGAGTACAGTGAGGAGAGGGAACATGGACATAGAAGTCGTCCACGTGAACCTCATAGATGCTTGAGTTGTGGGTAGAGATGTTATGGACCTATAGAGCCCACTCGACAACATAGCTTCATGGAGGAGGTTAGTATCTTAACCCTCTATATGTTCTTCATCATTATATATTTATTTTGTATTTTGTGTATTTATATAAATATTTTATTGTGTGTTTTTTTGTAGTTGTTGCATCCAAGCAGCAGACCCTCTATGCCTATGGATGCATCAGTTCCTATCCCCACCACTCATGCAGAGGTAGAGGAAGCATGTTCATTGGGTTCACTGTACACATAGGTATGTATCACATTTAATAGATTCAACATAGTCATTTCTTTATTTTATGACATCCTCAATTTTTTTATATGTTCTCTTGTTTCTATAGGATTTGGCATGAGGCGATGTGGAGGATTGTCCATTTGGGATGGAAAAGTCACCAGCATCACATGTATCATGTGTAAAGTTAAATATCATATAATTATCAAATTGTTTGTGTTTATGTTTTTGAATTTTACTATTTGGTACTAATAGTTTAATTTTATTCATATGTATGGAGGCCACTGATAGATTTTTTAGTTATAGTACTATTGCACCCGCTCGGAACCTAGTAGTTGCTTCTAGGTTTCCTTTATCCATGTCGAGGGTGTTGGAATCACATGTACAACCTATGAGGGTCCATCATAGCCCAATTTCCTGTCACCGACCCCCATGATCACTTTTGGCCCCATCGACAGAGACTACCACAATAGAGGTTGTCTCGGAGAAGGTTGTAGAACCTAATGGTCCATCTACTAGTGAATCTCCATCGATGCCTGATATATTCATGGTGAGATAATTCATTGATGATAATTTTTAACATTTCATAAATTTGTTTTTACACATATTTGTTTAATTTTCTTGACTTGATCCTTGTAACTAATGTAGGGAGGCATTGCTAAGAGATTGGGGTCACGAAGGAGGGTAATACCCTCATGATTGACAATTTCATATGTAGTGAGTTGTTTTAGGTTAAATTACAAATTATTAATTTGTATGTCTATTAATTCATTGATGAAAAAAACTTATAACATTATTTATTCTTTGTACAGTAGTGAAGGAGGGTAATACCCTCATGATTGACAATTTCATATGTAGTGAGTTGTTTTAGGTTAAATTACAAATTATTAATTTGTATGTCTATTAATTCATTGATGAAAAAATCTTATAACATTATTTATTCTTTGTACAGTCGTGAGAGCGTCGAAGCACGCCTAGGCCTAGAACCTCTAGAGGTGCATCCTCGAGCAAGAGAAGAAAGATAGATTTCCAGGATTCTCTTGAGAGTGGTGAGGGTGGAAATGGTCAATGATTGACCAAATACTTCCATTTTGTAACTAGGCCACAATATATATGTTTTTGATGTTAGGGTACTTGTTTTCACTTTGTATACTCAACACGAGTTTCCATTTTGTAAAAAATCTACAATTTAGATGATGTTGAGTATATATATATATTTCATGGCATATTTTTTATTATTCTCATTGTTTCTACATTTGATGTTGATGAAAATATGAATTTCAAAGTGTTTGAATTCCAAAGTGTATGAATTTTATGTGTATTAATCCATTGATTTGTTTTTAAAGTGATTATAAATACTTTCATTATGCATTAAGGAATAGATTATGATGGGAAAAATTGCCAAGTGCTAAATCCATAAGAAATTATGGTTCTCAAGTATTATTCCCTACTAATCAACCATGTATCTCTACATCATCAATAGATAATTCCTTCTAAATTATTTGCATGAATGTTGTAGATATCCATATTCTAACTCACAACCAATAATATGGACTAGCTCTTGAATTATATGCATCTAAATCCAATGACAATCCACACTCAAATAATGGTCACTTGAAAATATTGTGACTTTAAAAATGACATATTACAATAATTTATTATAGAAATAAATTTTCTCATTTATCTTCTACATAATTGTAAATCACTTAACAATTTCAGATCAATGTTCTTTTCTAGGGCACACACATTATTCCTCTCTTTCTATGCATGACATATATAAAATAGTTTGACTTATGTGTAACCTTTCATAAATGCCAAAAATACTAGTCAAAGACTCATTAATGCACATGTTTGTTTAGATTGTGTAGTGGTTATATGTAAATATTGTTAAACCCATGAATTATTAATAACATTTATTTAGTCTTCCATGATCTCCACTGAACTTATTCATTTTGATCAATAGAATGAGAGAGTTCACATGGAAACTAGATCTTAGAATGGGTATCATTTTCCACCTACAAAAAAGTTTTTGAGGTTACATTTCATGACACACAGTAGAAATAAATGCTATTCTACCAAAATTCCTAGAGTGAGACTTGAAACCATTATTATTTTCCCTTCACCATCTATGAGAGTTTATTGCACAGTCCTAGCTAGTTTTTGGGTTAGAGAACACAAGGAGACAAAGGACCCTCCCAAACCCAATCCCAAAAACTTGTTGATGCCATTCCATTGTCATGCCATTTTCATTCCTTTCCAAGTCATTCCATGCCATGCCATTTCCATTTCCACGCCATTGTCAAAACTTTCCATTCCATGCCATTTCCATTCCATTTCCATGCCTTTCCAAGCCATGCCATGCCATGCCATTTCCATGCATTTCCATTTCCATGCCAATTCTATGTCTTTCCAAGACATGCCATGGTGTGCCATTTCCATGCCATTCCATTTCCATGTCATTTCCATGCCTTTCCAATCCATGCCATGCCATTCCATTGTCATGTAGCTTCCCATGCCTTGTCATGTAGTTTCCCATTTTAACCTATATAACAATAAATCTAACTTTTCATTGTCATGACATAACATTTCCATGCCTTGCCAAGAAAATAAATGATATTAACTAAGTTACAACATGATAAATATAACAACCATTAAAAAAAGTAATCATTAAATGAAAGGGGGCTGAAAATGCAAGCATAAACTAGGGTTCATATAACAAATGCTTGTTGAAATGCAAGATGACACAAAAAAACCCTAGAATATTCAAAACATCAAGCAATGGTATTCTATGGTATGCATTGGAAATGGTACAGTATGCATTGGAAATGCCATGCTATGGTATGGTATGCATTGGCAATGGCAATGGAAATGACAATGATATGCATTGCCTTTCTATTTACATGTATGGTATGCATTGAAAATGGTATGGTATGCATTGGAAATGGTATGGTATGGTATGGTATGCATTGGCATTGACAATGGAAATGGAAATGGTATGCTATGGTATGGTAAGCATTGACAATGGAAATGGAAATCGCATGCATTGTCTTTCCATTGCATTGTATGGTATGCATTGACAATGGTATGGTATGGTATGGTATGGTATGCATTGGAAATAGCAATGGAAATGGTATGGTATGCATTGGAAATGGCAATGGAAATGACATGCATTGGTAATGGAAATGGTATGCATTGGTATGGTATTCATTGCCTTGCCATTACCTTGTATGGTATGCATTGGAAATGGAAATGGAAATGACATACATTGGTAATGGAAATGGTATGCATTGGTATGGTATTCATTGCCTTGCCATTGCCTTGTATGGTATGCATTGGAAATGGTATGGTATGCATTGACAATGGTATGCTATGGTATGGTATGAATTGGCAATGGAAATGGTATGCATTTCCTTGCATGGTATGCATTAGAAATGGTATGGTATGTTATGGTATGGTATGCATTACAAATTGTATTCATTGGCAATGGCAATGGTATGCATTGACAATGGAAATGGTATGCATTGCCTTGCCATTGTACGATATGCATTGGCGATGCTATGGTATGGTATGGTATGCATTGGGTATGGTATGGTATGCATTGGTGATGGTATGGTGTGGTATGGTAGTGTATGGTATGCATTGGCATTGAAAATGGAAATGGAAATGGTATGGTATGCATTGGAAATGGTATGCATTGGCAGTGAAAATGGAAATGGTATGCATTGGTATGGTATGCATTTCCTTGCAGGGTATGCATTGGAAATAGTATGGTATGGTATGGTATGGTGTGCTTAGCCTTGGTATAGTATGCATTGGGTATGGTATGCTATGGTATGCTATGGTATGCATTGGAATTGGCATTGATATGGTATGGTATGCATTTGCATGTATGGTATGGTATGGTATTGGTATTGGTATGGTATGGTATGGTATGGTATTCCTTTCCATGCCATGCCTTGTCATGCCTTTCCTTGTCTTCACTTGCCATGTCTTGTCATTCAATACCATGAATTTTCATACCGTTCTTTTCCATCCCATGCCTTTCCATGTCATTCCATGTCATGCCATTCCATTTCTTTCCTTGCATTCACTTGCCATGCCTTTCCTTTTGCATGTTGTGCCTTTCCATACCATGCCATTCATTTCCATGTCATGCCTTGACATGCCTTCCCTTCCCTTAAGTTGATATTTCTTGTCTTTCCATGCCATGCCTTTCCATCCCATGCCCTACCCTGCAATGTCAGGCCACACCTTTCCTTGCATTCACTTTCCATGCCTTTCCTTTTCCATGCCATGCCTTTCCATACCATGCCATTCCTTTTCATACCATTGCATGTATTTCCATCCCATGCCTTTCCATTCCATGCCATGTCTTTCCATGCATTGCCTTTCCATGCCATGCCTTGCCATACCATGTCTTTCCATGCAATGCCATGCCTTTCCATGCCTTCATGGAAATGTAATTCTAAAACTTGTTATCCCATATTTCTTATATAAAAATACTTTCATGAGAATTCCAATGTTTTGGTCAATGAGGCATAGTGCAATTTCTGAAGAGCAGGTCAATTTTTAAGAACACTATATCAGGAATTCATGGGTAGTTTAGTTGCATGGGCCTTGGAAAAATATATTTCTAGGATCTTATGGAACTCTGTTATGCCACTCGGTTTGAATTTTATGCCCCAGACCAAATTGGCTACATGTCCCTGAATGGCTTGAAGAATCGAGTTGAAACTCGCAAAAAAAATCAAAACAAGACTCAAATGGGAAAAACTTTAGTTGGATTGGATCCGAAACACCGAATTTCATCTAGGGGGGGGAGGGCTATGTTGTCATTCCATCCACTAGAAAATTGTTTTTTGGAGTATCCTCGACACTATGGTGTTGGTCAATGAGGCATAGTGCAATTTCTGAAGAGGATATTGATTTTCAAGAAAAATGTGTCGGGCATTTTTGGGTAGTGTAGTTGCATGGGAATTGGCCAAATAGAATTTTGGGAGACTACATAACTCCCTTATGCCGCTTAGTTTGGATTTTATTCCCCCAAAACAAATTGGCCACATGTCCTTGAATGAATTGAAGAGGCAAGTTGCAACTCGCGAAAAAACTCAAATCGAAAATCAGATGTGAAAATCGTTAGTTGCATTGGATCCAGAGCACTAGGTTTCAACTAAGGGGGGCCCTCCGGTGTCATTCTGTCCACTGGAAAACTGTTTGTTGGAGTATCTTTGACATTAGGGCTTTGGTCAATGAGTCATAGTGCAATTTCTGAAGAAGAGATCAATTTTCAAGAACACTATGTCATAAATTTGTGGGTACTATAGTCACATGGGCCTTGGCCAAATAGACTTGTGGGAGCTTACGAAAATCTGTTATGCCACTTGGTTTGGATTCTATGCCCTCATGCCAAATTGGCCACATGTCCTTGAATGACTTGAAAAGGCGAGTTGCAACTCACGATAGAACTCAAACCGAGACTCATATGTGAGGATCATCAGTTGCACTAGATTTAGACCACAAGGTTTCAACTAGGGTGGAGGCTCCACTTTCATTCTGTCCACTGGAAAACCATTTGTTGGAGTATCTTCAACACTAGGGTTTTGGTCAATGAGGCATAATGCAATTTCTGAAGAGGAGGTTGATTTTCAAGAACTCTGTGTCAGCAATTTATGAGTTGTATAGTCACCTAGGCGTTGAAAAAATAAACTTGTGGGATCTTACAAAACTCTATTATGACACTCGGTTTGGATTCTATGCCTCCAGACCAAATTGGCCACATGTCCTTGAATGACTTAAAGATGTGAGTTTCAACTCGTGATAAAACTCATACCGAGACTCAGATGAGAAAACCATTAGTTTCATTGGATTCAGAGCATCGGGTTTCAACTAGGGGGTGGGATTTGTTGTCATTACGTCCACTGAAAAACTTTTTTGTGGAGTATCTATGGAACTAGGGTTTTCGTCGATGAGACATAGTGCAATTTCTTAAGAGCAGGTCAATTTTCAGGAACACTATGTTGGGAATTTGTGGGTAGTGTAGTCAGGTGGGCCTTGGAAAAATAAACTTGTGGGAGCTTACATAACTCCATTATGCCACTCGGTTTGGATTTTATGCCCCTGAACCAAATTGGTCACATGTCCCCGAATGGCCTAATGAGGTGAGTTGCAACTCGTGATAAAACTCAAACTGCTATTAATATGGGTGAACCATTAGTTACATTAGATATATAGCATTGGGTTTCAACTTGGGTTGGGGGGGGAGGGGGCTCCACTTTCATTCTATCCACCATAAAACTGTTTGTTGGAGTATCTCCGACATAATGGTTTTTCTCAGTGCTTATTACATATGTTTGAAAATTTAATGTCTTTTCAGGCTATACATGGAAAGGAAACTGAAGGAAAGGCATGGAATGGAAAGGAATGACATGGCATGGCAAGGAATGGAATGTAAAGTGAAGGAAAGGAATGGCATGGAAAGTGAAGAAAAGGCATGTCATGGCAATTGATAAGGAAAGGGAAGTGAAGTAAGGGCATGGAAAGTGAAGGCAAGGCATGTCAAGTGAGAAGGAAAGTGAAGGAAATGAATGACATGGAAAGTGATAAGGCAAGGAAACTGAAGGAAAGGCATGGAAAGTGAAGGAAAAGCATGGCATGGAAAGGGAAGACAAGGAAAGGAAAGTGAATGGAAGTGAAGGCAAGGCAAGTGAAGGAAACATAAGGCTATTGAAGGCAAGGCATGAATGGAAAGTGGAGGAAAGTGAAGGAAAGTGAAGGAAAGGCATGACATGGCATGACAAGTGAAGGAAAGGCATGGCATAGCAGGTGAAGGCAAGGAAAGGAAATTGAAGGCAAGTTAAGGCAAGGCAAGGGAAGTCAATGCAAGGCAAGTGAAGGAAATTCATGAATGGAAAGTGAAGGAAATTGAAGGCAAGGCATGACATGGCATGGAAAGTGAAGGAAAGGAATGACATAGAAAGTGAAGGAAAGGAAAGGAAAGGAATAACAAGTGAAGGAAAGGCGTGGCATGGCAAGTGAAGTCAAGGAAAGTAAAGGCATGCCAAGTGAGGGAAAGGAAATTGAAGGCAAGGCAAGACATGGAATGGAAAGTAAAGGAAAGGATTGGAAAGTGAAGGAAATACATGGCATGGTAAGTGAAGGCAAGGAATGGCATGGAAAGTGAAGGAAATAAATGGCATGGCAAGTGATAAGGCAAGGAAAGTGAAGGAAAGGTATGGAAAGTGAAGGAAAATTATGGCATGGCATGGTAAGTGAAGACAAAATGAAGAAAAAATTATTCATTTTACATACCTAGATGGTAATTCAAGTAGACCATCTGGATACCTTCTAATACTGATGATTTCCATTAACTTCATGTGCTCAGAGTAAGGAAATAAGTATCATACCTTTGATGACTTCTTACTTGGAATTTTTTGTAGTTGGAGGTTTGTACCAATAACCAAGTTTGTAAAGTGGTATACAACTTGACCTAGTTTATAATATTGAAATACATAACCACCTTTCTTTCATGTTATTTCATAATGTGTCAGATGTTCTCCTTTAATAACCATAGACCCTGTAATAAATTCAATACCTTCATAGTTTTTTATTGATTGCATGAGGGTATTATTTCCCTCTAAGCATCAATCCAGCCAATAATCAGTTCCCCATTCATTATCTTTTGGGGAACCACTGCGTATATGTGACCTGCAAAAAATGGAGTGCCAAAATGTGAGTCCACTAAATGACTAAAGCATAAAAATCCATTCTAGTTATTCAAAATTTAATAGAAGGATTCAACAAACTTGGTAGTACAAGATCTAAGACATGATCACAATCTATTGAAATAATTGATTGGTTCTCGTCCAATTGGGATGATTCCATAGTTATAAATTGACCAATAGGGAGTGATACATGATCCCATATATAAACCCAATATGTCGATTCACAATCATCCCATTCATTACTACTACATGGACCACATAAGCAAGATACTTTTCTCGTCCATATTTCAACTATTGGATTGTATGATATTCTAACTGAATGGAATCCACAAGTGCCCTAGATTATTTTCCATTCATACCATTTTGATCAATATATATTGATCACCTCCAATAAATATTTATGTACATGTCCTTTCTTGTGTGATTGGTCTTCACGGGTTCTTGTTCCCTCTTCCATTACTTAAGAACACCATTCAACAATGGATTTTGCATCTTGGATGAGGGAAGTAGTAGTGAACTTCATTTATTTCCTACATCAAGTTCTTTTTATGCATGCACCTACTCCATCATGCTCCCATTTCCCATGGGTAGACTCAAAATAGTTCCAAATGTGTGGTACCTTTAGTTCTTTGTGCAACATACACAACCATTGAAATACACGAGCATTTTTGAACTAGCCTGCGCAACCATATGACAAAATCCAATGTTGATCCATCTGTATGTTCTTCTCCTTAAGGTGATTTTAGTGCAACTGAAACGAATGTTGTACATAGGCTAAGTCATGGCACCGATCATCGCTTATGTAGAAGTGATAATATTTCAATATTACTCTATTATGTTCATTATTATCCCGTCCATGCTTGTATGTGATATGTACCATTATGTTGACATGCTATGAGTGATAATAGTGTCTTTGAATCTCATTTTGTGGTTGAATGGTGTAGTTCTTCGAAAAATCAACCACTGATAACATAGTACCAACAAGAAATGTATATTTTCTTATTCTAAAATGCTCGTCCTCCCATCAATCCACATGGACATGTTAAACATAATGTCGTGTATTTAGACGAATTTCTTCATGAATTCACAAAATCATACTTGGGAAGTAACCAATTGTATCTTTTTTCTTTCCTGTCCTCCATCAATATCATATGTCACATATTTAAATTTTTTTAAGGCAACCTCCTTCCTCCCCAATTCATACTCATTGCTTACATGGACGCACTTTCTTAGTAATAGCATTCCACCACACCTGGGGCATGTCCCATCTCTTCATGTTTTTTGATAAAATTTAAAACCCTTTGGCCTTGTACACAAGATGTTGTGAATAAAGTCTCTAGATGACGATGATAGAAATATAAATGGGCAATCCTACAAAAGGGTGTAATTCAAAACATGAAATATATATTCCTAAGTTAAGTGCACTATGTATTGTTATGAATACCTCATATAATTCGGTCTGCGTAATGTCGAGAAAGTGTTTAATATGGGGTTCATGGTCCGTAGATCCTGTTCTCAATTTTAGTACATCTTTTTGATTGGAAGAGGGCCTTGAGTTCTCATGCAATAAATCTTGAACTAGTCCATTAACCATTCCAATTAAATTCATTTTAGACTGAGGTATCCTCCCAGTGAAGGCCCACAAATATGTTTGAGAACCTATATCGAGGCTATCTCGTGTATGAGAATAATTTAAAAGGGTTTTTACATTGCATTTCAATAGGTGAGAGGTTTGTTGTAGAAAACAATGTTTTCTTGTGATCTTGCTAACAATTGACCAGAACAAGACACATCAGGATGCATTGTGATCTTTAGAACGAGACTTACCAATTATTTGAAAAGCATCTACAATGTTTCGTACAATATGATGACTTGTTTCTACACTTTGACTATTTTAAGGCCTAAAATTCTCCGAAGAGCAATCAAACTTCTAGATTTTAACAAAGATAAAAAAAATTGACATTTAGCAACATCGGATTTTGGTTCAAAATATTCTTGAATGATTATATAAGAGTGATAATGAATAGTACAGTTAGGTAACTTACCTTCAAGTGATTCTAGACCACTTTCGTTGACCTGAATGCATTTATGAGTTCTTCACTGCACAATGCTTAATATAGGTAGGGACGATCAACCCCTATTCTGGCACTCTTGACCTCCTTGTTGTGGAGTTAACAATGTTGCAGTTCTTTCCCCTGAAATCAATGGAGAATCAACTGTGGGAGGAGAGTGGACACGATATTGTCTAGTTTTTGGAAAATTTGATTGCCCAACCGGGGATTGCACCACATGACCTTCGTCACCACAATGTTGTACACAAATTTCTTCTCTAATTTCATCCATTTTATAATATGATCCAAGCAAATCCTCCATCATTTGGTCATCCAAATTTTTTTTTATTGATGAGATATCATTTATATTTCTCTCTAATGAACTCTTGCACTTTTCTTTTGGTGATGGAGGAGAAACAATCGCGGCATCTATTCCGCTAGAAATTGAATTTCCCTCTTGTGAAAGCCTACACTTTGACATACATAACTTTTATTTTTCTCTTTCTTCTTCTACCTTTTCGATTGGTTTCTTTTTCCTTGAGGACTTTCTTTCTCGAATTTGGTGGTTGCCCATGTTTAAAGATAAAAAAATTCTTCTAAACACCCACCACAAATTTGTATTTGTATTATGTAATAAGACACAACCAAGTGGAGAAATTTATTTTTGTATTAAAAAAGAATATACATCTAATAATTCCAATTCCAATTGCACTTGGACAAATTTGTCTTCCAATTCCAAGAAAACACAACAAGATACAAAGAAAAATTTCAATTCCACTTGGAAAAAATGTCTTCCAATTCCAAGAAGACACAAGAAGATACAAACAACAATTCCAATTTCACTTGGACAAATTTGTCTTCCAATTTCACGAAGAAACAAGAAGATACAAACAACAATTCCAATTGAACTTGGACGAATTTGTCTTCCAATTCCAACAAGACATAAGTAGATACAAATAACAATTCCAAATGCACTTGATAAAGTTGTCTTCCAAATTTTCCTGCAATGGTATGGAAATATCACAAAAGTCTCTATGAATATAACAAGAATACTAAAATAAGTAAAATATGTTTGTGCAGGCTATTTTTTTTTTCTATTGTCATGGATTTTTTTCAGCCATGAGATAGATGAGGTGGGGTGTGCTTGGGAGAAAAAAATTCCTAGCATGAATGAACGCACATTCCTATAATGTGTGCACTAAAGTGAGCGTGTGGTCTAGGAATGCACATGCATTCCTACTGAGCATAAATGAACAACAACTACAACTCAATAAATTCATATGAGAGTGTGCACACTCTTAATGCAACAGATATAGAATTTAATATACACCAAACCTCTTTATGATTAAATATTTTTAGGGGTATGTGGACAACTAATGCCTAAGGGGTTAGGATTGAAAATGTTTTCAAGGATAGAGCAATGGTTAGAGCACCACAATATGGGTTATGTGGATACACAAGGTATAAGCATAGTGCACTTGGGGACCAAGTGAATATAGGGTTAAGGATTGAGTATAAGCTATATGTAGGGTTATATGGAGCTACGGGGGTCTATGGCATGGTCTATGTCAAGCTATAGGTCAACATCTAAATCTAGATGTAGCTCTATGTGTTGGTATAGGTCATCATCTACGTTAAGCTATGGGTCTAGTGAAAATATATTTGGAGGAATGGAAGCTACTGAAATGGAAATTATGATCATTTAGAGGCTCAGAGAATATGAGATTGCAGTGAACCAAAATTGAAACGATTGTTTGGAGGTAAAGGGATAGTGATATCTTGCAATGAACCGTTTGGAGGCCCATACATCATGAGATTTCAGTACACCCGAGTTGAAATGATTGTTTGAGGCAGAAATATGTGAAATTGAAGTGCACCCTTTGGAGTGTCAAATAGGATCATATTATGATTCATGTTATATTCTATATTTTATGGGAAGGGGTGAAGATCAGAAAATGCATTGCAAAGAGAAGATCATTTTGATTCATTTCCTTTATAGTTTTTCTTTTGTAGTTTGTTTTCTTTGTTGATATGAATTTTCTTGAGGTTGGAAGAGCATAAAAGAGTAGGTATGAGCTTTGATTTCATGAATATCCAAAGTAATCTTTTTTATGTGAGTGGATTAATCAAGATCCATGTGCAGGTTAAATATAATGAGTAATAGAGGAAAAACAACAAGTCATGATAGGTTTCATTATTTTGGACATTGTCAAGCTCTAGGTCAACATCTAAATCTAGATCATGGTCTACGTCAAGCTCTGGGTCACCTTCTAAATATAAATCTAGCTCTATGTTGTGGTCTAGGTATATGTCATGATCTACGTCATGGTAATTTTCTAGGTCTAGGTCAAGCTCCAGGTATTTTCGTGTCTAAGTCTTGTTATGTCTAGGTTTAGGTCTAGTTCTTGACATGTCTAGGTCAAGGCCATTTCTTTCCTTGCGATGTAGGGAGGAGGGATGAAGAGAGAGGAAGAAAGAAAGTGTGAGAGGGGGAGAGGGTAAGAAAAAGAGAGTGAGGGATAGGGAGGGGGTGGGGGTAGAGAGTGAGAGAGTGAGTGTATGTGCGGTCTATGTCATGGTCTACGTCAATCTCTAGGTCATTATCTAACTATATATATAGCTATATCTCATGCTCTGGGTCATGGTCTACGTCGAGCTCTAGGTCATCATCTAAATCTAGATCTAGATATATGTTGTGGTCTAGGTCATGGTATAGGTCTATGTCATGGTCTACATCATGGTGATCATATAGGTCTATGTCATGGTCTACATCATGGTAATCATATAGGTCTATGTCATGCTCCAGGTCTTGCCATGTCTAGGTCTTGCTATGTATAGGTATAGGTATAGGTCTTGAAATTTCTAGGTTAAGGCCATTTCTTTTCTTATGATGTAGGGAGGGGGGCTACAAAGAGAGGGAGAAAGAGAGTGTGAGAGGGGGAGAAAGGAAGAAAAAAAGAGTGAGTGATAGGGAGACAGAGAGGGGTGTTAGAGAGTGAGAGAGTGAGAGGAAATGGGTGAAAATATGGAAGGGGTGTTAGATATATGAAAAGAGAGTAAGGTGGGGAGAGTGGGGGAGAGAGGGGGATACATGGAGTGGAAGAGCATGGGTTAGATGCAATATTTGAAGATATAATGGGATAGAGATGGATTGTTTGAGAGTGTGATAGGATGGGAAAGGAAGATGAAGAGGGGTGGTTAGAGAGAGAGAGGTGGGAGAGAGAGTGAGAGTGAGACTAACAAGAAGTAGAGAGAGAAAGAGGTGGTAGATGTAGGAGAAAAATAGGGTAGATATAGTTGGAGGCAGGGACAAAGGGGAAGAGGAAGGAGGAGAGAGACATAGAGAGAGAGGAGGAGACTCAGAGGGGGTCAAAGAGAGGGGGGGTTGGGGTAGAGAAAGGGAGGGAGGATGGAGAGAAATATATGAATGGAGAGAGAGAGAGACAAAGAGAGAGAGAGAGAGGGAGAGAGTCGAAGAGGTGGGATATAGAGAGGGATTCAAGCATTGATTGTGAATAAAGAATATTGAATAAACTATAAGATTATGCTTATAATAAAATAGAAAAGAAAAATAAAAGTACTATAATCATCATTAAATCATGTGAGATCATTCTTAAACTGTAGGTGAACTGTCATATCGATAAAATATCATTATAAAACAACAGGTATAGGCATACTACACTTAGGTATTTGGTGTGCATGGGGTTAAGGGTATATTATAGGTTATGTGTAGGCTTAGATGGAGATAGAGGGGTCTAGGTGATGGTCTAGGTCTAGTGCATGCTCTAGGTCATGGTCATGTTCATATAAGTACTCGTATAAGTAATCCATTGGAATAAGAAAAAAAAATTAACACTCACCTTACATGCAAGGCTACATTTCTCTGTTGCACATATCCTTTATTCGTTGTGAGACATTCATCGCCTTTAGATGGACACAAAGAGGGAGGTAGAACTAGGGGCTAAGAGGAGGAGGAAGGTAGGGAGAGAGAGGGAGAGGCAAAGAGAGAGTGAGAGCGAGACTAACAAGAAGGAGAGAGAGAGTTATACTGAGTGTGAAAGGAAGGGGGGAGATAGAGAGAAAGGGGGCTATAGAGGTATAGAGAGAGAAATTGTGGGAGATTATAGGAGAGAGGGGGAGGGGTATATAGTGAGAGTGATACTAACAAAAACGAGAGAGAGAAAGAGGTGGTAAATGTAGGAGATAAAGAGAGGAGAGATAATGGGAGGCAAGGGGAGAGATAGAGGGAGGATGGGGTAGAGAGAGAATGTGTGAGTGTGAGAGGGGGGAAGAGAAAGAAAGAGAGGGGGGTTAGAAAAGGAGTGTTTGAGTGTGTGAGAGGGAGGGACATGGAGACAAATAGAGAATATAGAGAGTGTAATGTACCCCAAAATTACCAACGAAAAAAAAATAAAATTCTACGTGCATTAAAACTCTTTTATTTTGTTATACTTGATCTGTTTGCAATTAAAACATTTCTGTCGGAATACGACATGTACTTATTTTTTTTTATCAGTGAATGAAATAAATTGATTACCCTTTCCATGTACTCGTGCTTATTCTTATTACACAAAACATGTGTTAACATTTGTCAAAACAAGTTAAAGTCGGGGCTCTTCATAACAATGTGAATGGTTCATGACCATAAGGTCTAAAGAAACTCTAGTCTACAATTTCTTACTTTTATTAGGGTACACACCAAAGAATTCCACTAGATTCCCATATTCAATAACTCATGGTGCTCTCTTCCTCACATCAAACTAAAGGGGTACTTTAAACTTCATTATGACAATTCCAAACAATCCATCTTCTTCTCTTTATTCTAACCCCTTATAATTCTATGTATAACAAGAACTATTAAAACACTTCTATTAGATGCAACCCATTATAATAAGTTTTTTATATCCAAGGCAACATATTATTTGGTTTGAGTTTACTAGAGCACATAGTCTTGTGTCTTACCTGAAGGGTTTACCCTTGGTTTCATACAATCTCCTTGCAATGTCCATACCCTAACTGAACACGCATCCTAACTGTCACAGTAGTGGACGTCCTCATTAGTTTTCTTGTTAGGGTTTCCATATAGTAGTTTGCGGGATTGACACACATCAGTTGAACAATGACAGGGTCACCCGAATATAGATATTAACATTAGGTTTAGAAACCTACCTGGCACGAGAAGTCATCACCCTAAAGCTTACTGTCCGTCGTGGAAGCCATACAATTTCATGACAGGGATTCATGCTACAGTGTTCATGGGCTCGGTTAAATGGGTAGTTAATATGAGTTCGTAAATGTCATTGAATTTCTCTGGTTGATAGTTATGGGGTCTTATGCATTGTAAAGGTTCTAAATCAACGTGAACAATGTGGATACACCATGCACACGTCTTCACATTTCCTTTGTACCCAAGTCATCTATTCTCCATTACTTCATGATACGGGAGTCACTTGGGTGACTAAAGTTCCATTTCCTTTGGCTCTTATGTATTTTTCGCAAAACGTCCTATGTAAACCTCTGTAACATTGCTCTACGTGTAACCACTGGAGACGAGGGGGATCCTACTCTACATATGGAAAGTAAATGTTATTCATCTATCTTCTTTCCTCCTCTACCAGGTAAGATCACAAAACCTTATCACTTGGATGAACTATAACATATAAGGGAGTCATTCGCTTCTTAAGTTTGTATGTGTAACTAGTTTTCATTTACTATTGTTTGTTGAGAACCTCCTTTCTCGTTAATCTTAACTCTCTAGAATATTTCTATCCAAGCTCTTCTTAAATACATAAGTTATAAAATGGTAGTGGATTACGTCTTGATCTCTTCCGTGAGGGTATCCATCCACTTCTCTAGGATTTCCTTATCTTGTAAGCCATCTACACACGCAGTTTTAAATTCTTGATTCAGGGATAGTCCTGAAATGTATTAGGGTTATGTTAATAAGATTTATCCTCAGTCATCTCTCTGATATGTAGACTTGTATTTATTTGGAGTTACTCATGATAGACTTATATACACAACTCCTGTGGTTAAACCCTATTACAATGACCCTAAAATTCAATACAAGGTATTCCTCTAGCGTAACGGTATGCCAAAGTTCTCTATCATAATCCATTTTGACATTCCCGAGGGTTTTCCATCAAGACCAAGACTCGATCCTCGTTTCTTAAACTCACCCTTTTAATTGGTTTTTTACTTACTATATTCTTTGTATATATGGGTTGCATTTTTAATACATTGTTTTGCTTTAGTACTAAGTCTTCGAGCTATCGGCTATTGCATCTGGCTTACGATGGAGATTTTCTATTCTCGGATTAAAGTTTGTAGAGATTTTTAACAAAATTAAATCCATTTACCCTATTCGTATCTGTACATACATGGATGAAATATTAAGGCTCCCATTGTATATACGTATTCTAGAATCTTAGTTATATTAAAGGATTTATTCTTACTCTCAGTTATGGAATATTGATGTCTATTCGTTAACTCTCATTTTATTCACATCAAGGGAAAATAAATTTAATTATCCAGAACCCTATCCATGATTTCATTTTCCTTTAAATTCAAGATGTAGGTTTAGTTGATTATGAGAACAATATTGTAACCCTATCTGTGATCTGAATCGGGTAAATCTGTAGATCATGGTTTAGACTGTGCGTTCTTTAAAGTTCCAGTTATTCCATATACATTGTTTGTTTAATAATGTTTAATCATTTGATACATTCTGATCAATTGGTTATTCTATTTCAGTTACAAGACTATTTATGGGACCTTTGTTTCCATTGCAATGGTACCCATCAGTCAATTCAAAGCCCACTCCTCCCCTTCGGGCTATGGACCATTTTCTCAACACCATTGATGGAGAAAGAAACAGCCTACGCCAACCTCAAGCTATGTATTGACATGGTGTTGACTCCTTAATAATACGTTTTGTGGTTTCTTTCTGAATGTGTCTTTCTCTTTCATATTTAATTTTCGTTGTTTACTAGTTCTCGAAAATAGTTTCCTTTCTATTAATTCTTTGATTCTTCATAGTCCTACTTAATAATTACCGATACCCCTTGTAGGACATTGGGTATTTCATGGTTAGTAGATCTGGCTATTGCTAGGCTCGAAAAAGGTATTCAAATTCCAATTTCCAGTATTTTAATTGTTGGAGGATTCGGGTTCGGTTTTCAGGTGGTACTGGGTTCTTGCCCATGTTATTTGGTTGTAAAAGAAATATAGATCAAAGCCTCTGGATATACATATAGTTCATTAGCTTAATAAAAGAATGTACAAGCTTTCCTACAATTCAAACAACAAATTTTATATAGCGAGCTGACTTTGTACTATGTGTTATGTGACACTGGAGCTTTGTTTATTGATTCTGTTGTGGTATACATAACTGTAAATTTATGTCTTTTGTGCATTCCTATCAATAGAATCTTAGTTGAAATCACATGTGATCCAATATCCAAATATTTCTATATATTAGATGTATGTGTAGTTCTGAAACTCTTTATAGGAAGCAAAATATATGTACATATGTATTTTCTAATTTTGGTATCTATTCCAAACTTCGTTTGTGTTTGTACAAATTTAAAATGTTCTTTAAACAAATATTTATACACTTATATATATATATATATATATATATATATATATATATATATATATATATGGTATAGGATTTAACTTGTCATGGTGATACCTTTGTTCTGTTAGATTTATTGCAACATGTAAAATACATATAGGAATTCCTGAAGATCTGTACTTCGGTTATTGACCTGTAGAAATATGGAATAAATCCTTATGCAGGTTTATACTTGAGTCTGCATTCATACTTATACCAAATATTTCTAATATCAACAACATAATCGAATTGATATTTGTTTCCTATTGTGGATTCAAAGGGTACCTCATTTGAATAATAAAATTTTACACATTCATCAACATCTATCACACACAATAGTTTTCTTAGCTCTACTCACTAGATAAATTCAAACTGTAAAAGAAAACTCATTCTACAATTTGTTTTATTCTATCAACCATTAACCAATAAAACCAATTCAACAAGGGATAAGTAGATGTACATATCTGAACAAAGTGTTGGGACAACAAATGGAACAACCAAGTTCCACCCAACCATAGAAAAAAATAGCCAATCTACTTGCTCCGTTCACCCCCTATCCTGACCATGAATCCATGAGGGCGAACCCCAAAGCTCCTCTTTCACTATAGTCCTTTTTCATATAAGAAATTCTCCTTGGCTCACACTCAGAACAGTGCTCATAAAATCAAGTGATATCCTTTCCCAGCATACTAGACAATGTCCAGTCTCCTCACATATGCTCTATATGCAAAAACATATTGTTCGTAGGTCTTTCCCCCATTGGGAATTTTTGCAGCTTTACAAATCCTTGATTTCCAGTGGCTTCCAATGGCCACATTCCTCATTTTCCACTTGTAAAATTCATCCCTGAGGTAGTTCAAGTCTATTCCCCACTCATGAAGTCATGGTAAGTTGATTTCAACCTAGATGTTCCATCTATCCCTCAACAATTAATATAAAAATTATTTGTCTCTTACAAGTGTCATAGTCAAAGAGTTGGTTGGGAAAATCAAATCTTTGCCCAACAGTCACAATAATTAATTACAATTAGCCAAATTCCAAATTTGGAATTTCCATAAATGGCAATAATTTTCCAAAAACGGAAATAAATTCCTAAGTGCATGTAGAATTTAATAATAATTTATTTTTTGGGGGATATTACATCCTTTCCCCCTTCAGTACAACACTATCCTCAGTGTTCGTTCCTTTCTTGGAATAGGTTTGGATAATATTTCTGCAAATCTTTCTCTCATTCCCAAGTGGCCTCCTCGGGACTAAAGTGCGTCCATTGCACTTTCACCTGGGCGATGACTCTATTCCGTAGTATTGTTTCTCTCCTGTCCATAATACATAGTGGTTCTGCTTGGAACTCCCCTTCTGGTTCCACCTGCACCATGTTCCAATCGATCATGTGAGTAGGGTCATGAACATATTTTTTTAACAAAGAAACATGAAATACATTATGAATTTTCAAATTTGTGGGAAGTGCAAGTTGATATGCCATGAGTCCAATTCAAGCTAAAATCTCGAAAGGTCAACAAAACATGGGTGTCAACTTTGAGCAATTTCCTAGATTTAATGAACTTCTTCTTCTTTGACTTTTAAATACAAGTGGTCTCCAACTTGAAATTCCTAGTGTCTTCTTTTCAGGTTCGCGTAACTTTTTTGTCTATCTTGTGCCTCGTTTAAATACTGTTGTACTTTTCTTACCGTATTCTCCATTTCCTAGAGCATATTTGGCCCCACCATGAGTTTGTCAAGTGGGTTGTCCTAGCTAATCAAAGTTGTACACTTTCTTTCGTATAGTACTTTGAAGTGGATCATATTAGTCGATGTCTGGTAACCATTATTGTATGCAAATTCCACCAAGTGTAGGTAATCTTACCACTTACTTGGTTTTGTACTTACGTACGTTCATAGAATGTCTTCCACAATTTGGTTTGTTCATTCAGCATGCCCATCCATTTGTAGATGGTATCTTGTGCCGAAATTCAAGTTAGTATTCAACCCTGCAAATAATTCTTTCCAAAACGTAGATGTAAATTTTACATCTCTATCTGAAATCACCATTTTAGGAATACCATGCAGTCTAAAAATTTCCTTCATAAATATTTCAATGATGTTAATATATTTATAAGTAGATTTTATAGGAATAAAATGTGCAGACTTGCTAAGTTTATCAATTACTACCATAATTGAATCATTGTGTTTTTGAGTTCTAGTCAAACTTGTGATAAAATCCAGTGATATAGTCTCCCATTTCCCTTCTGGTGCAGGTAGAGCCTACAACAGACCGTCTGGGTATTGGTGTTCAGCCTTATCCTGTTGACAATATAATGTAGGAGCATCGCCAACACAATCAAGCGAGCCAGCAAAATTAAGCGGAAGCCAGCTGGACAAGCCAGCACACATTTTGAAACACTTTGGGATTATTGCACAAATCTTAAATGAAGCCATTTATGAAGGCGCACTTTGTATATTGTAGTGTACCTTGAGAAGATAGCTCTCATCCTTAGGTAGATGAGGCATTTAAGATAGTTAATGCTGGTAGATAAGAATTTAAGTCTAGATTTGATAGCTTTAGAATTCGAGAGGGAAAACGGATATAGACACCCTCATTGTATCATTGTAACATTAGTGTGGAAAACAGAAGAAGGAGAGCAAGAGAAAGTAGAGAACTGTGTAGATAACATCCATGTACAGATATTGAATTAATAGAAGAAAGCTTTGATTCAATTTCATGGTTATGTGTCTATTCTCTGTGTGTTGATATTATGCTCATGAATGTTTGCTTCCTGTCATAGATTTGCTTTTATATGCTGTGTATGTGATTTCATGGTTGAATTGAAGTCTGAGAGGAAGAGTGAATGACTTTCAATTGTTTCTATAAGTGAGCCAGAGTATTCCTGCAAGGAGTGCAGTCGAATTGTCCGCAAGGAGTGCGTTGACGGAAGGGTTCACTTAGGGGAAGCTTTTGTTATCATCTCTTAGAAGGTGCAAGTTAAGCACAATGTCGTGCCAGGAGTGCGCAGGCCAAGCTAAGTCTCAGAGTTACGATTCTGAGAAAAGTATCGAAGGACTATTGTTGCAGAAGTGCGCAGGGTCGAAAGACTTCAACACTTAGACGAGGTTGAAGACTTGCCGCAAGGAGTGCGTGTAAAAGTTCCTTCTAAGGATTTTAGAATCGTAAGGAAGCTCAGGAGGAGTAGGCCTTCGACTTCTAGGAAGGATAAAGTGCAGGGAAAGCTGCTGTTGAAGATTCAGAAGAAGTGTCACAGGTTGGCGAGTGAACAAACACGTCTCGCGGGGAAGACACTTATGTATTTCGCAGAATCCTCGAGGGGAGAATGGACGGATGAGATCTTTAGAGGATATTTCATGAGTTTCCGGGAACCGTTGGATCTCCCAGAGGTGCAAGATAGTTACTGTGCAGGTGTGGAGAGGATTCAAAGCTCAGGAAGGGGCAGCGTCATTGATCCAAGTCAGTCAGGGCCGTTGATTTATTCACGAGATCGCCTATCGGGACCTCAGACATCGGAGGTTGGAGAACCACAAGGTTGGTATTGCGAGTAGCGAGGGTGTGAGTAGCGAAATCCCTCAACGAAAGAGTCAACGAGTTGACTACTCTTGGGTCTCAGGGACCTGAGAATCTAGTGTATAATCTTTGGACTCATGGAGGTACGAATTCCAATCCCCCGAGAGGTTAAGGAAGGGGATCGCGTAAAGGAGAGAATCTGTGGGTAGAAATATTCCCGATAGGGAATTAGAAGAACCGTTGAGTTCTTTGGGCCAAGGAGAGAAGAAGGTCCTGGAAGAGCGCTCGTCTTCCGAGGAGTGCGGGTTGCGTTAGGTTTGGTATCAGAGCGAGTCTTTGTTTGTATACTTCAGATAGAGGAAGGAAGAGAAGGAAAGCAACACTGTGATACGCGCATCAGAGAGGTATCAAAGAGGGATTAACTCTTTGTTTTCTACGACAGAGAGAAAATAAGAATTCACCATGACGCCCAGAAGGGAAAGGCAATCACCTGATCCAGAGGACAGGGATGTGTGAAGAAGAGGTAGGCCGGTAGGGAATCCAGAAATGGAGAGGCAGATACGTGATCTCAGAGCGAGATTGGAAGACATGGAAGCAGCACAGAGATGCACAACAAATGTTGGAGATCTGAGTGACTCCGAAGGTGAAGTTGAAGCTGAACAGAAAGGAGAAGTTGCAGCCAAAGATGTAGCCAACGAGCGATTGATAAAATCTATCACTAGGTTGAGTTCGAAGACAAAGATGGACATTCCAACTTATGAAGGAAGTCTGGATGCAGAAGAGTTGCTAGATTGGATTAGAGCTCTTGACACCTACTTCGATTATGAAGATATATAAAAGGATAAAAAGGTTAGACATGTTGTCACCCGATTAAAAGGACACGCAGCATTATGGTGGGACGAGCTGGAAGCAGATAGATGTTCCAAAGGCAAACAAAAGATCAAAAGATGGGATCGAATGATTGCAAAGATGAAGGTGAAATTCATCCCAAGGGACTATCAAATTACTCTGTTCAGAAGGATGTAGAACCTGAGACAGAAACTGATGACAGTGAAAGAATACACTGAGGAATTCTATCGACTGAACATCAGATAAGGTCATCGGGAGAGCGATGATGAGAAAGTTGCCAGATATATGAATGGCTTAAGATACGATATCCAAGACGATATGAGTATGACAACCATCCGAACAGTGGAGGATGCCTACCAAATGGCTCTGAAAGCCGAAGAAAAGCTGAGCCGTAAGCAAAGTCAGAGAGGGTGAGGTAGAAGTCAGCCCGGAGGCAAGGCGGTTGTCCAGGAGAAATTCCAGAAGCCCAAGGAGGAATGGAAGAAACCTCAGGGTAAGGTTGAGAGAGGTGGAACCTCACAGCGAGGACAACCACATGTTGAACAAAGAGGACAACATAATGAGCGGAAGGGAGATTATGTTGACGCTAATACTTTTCCTCATACCAGAGGTAGGGGAAGAGACCGAGGTGGAGTTATCACATGTTTTACATGTGGAAAGAATGGGCACAAGTCATTCGATTGTCCAGAGAAAAGGAGGGATAGTGGAGAAGCTCACATCGCTGAAGCGCAGAGGCGTGATGATGAGACCGAAGGCGCAAAAGGTGGAATATCACTTGCGATGCGTAAATTCCTTTTGACACCTGCGAAGGAGGCACAGGAAAATTTAGCACAAAGGACCAGACTATTCAGGACAACTTGCAAAGCCAAGGATAGGAAATGCAAGGTTATCGTGGATAGCAGTAGCACAGATAATCTCGTTTCGACCGAGATGGTGGAGAAATTAGAGATGGAGACAACTGATCACCCGAGTCCATACAAGGTTTCATGGCTACAGAAGGGACATCAGGTGAGTGTCACCAAACAATGCTTGGTTGAATTCAAGATAGGTGGGTATAATGATAAGATTTTATGTGATGTTATCCCCATGGATGTATGTCATTTATTGTTGGGTAGACCATGGCAATATGACAAAAATGTGGTTCATGATGGGAGGATGAACACATATACCCTGGAGAAGAATGGGAGAACCCATAGGTTGCTTCCGATAAAAGATAAGGAAATGAAACCAGAAGTAAGCAACACAATACTTCTCATGAGTGGGAAAGAACTTCTTACAGAGATGGAGAAGAAGGAAGATCTACAATTCTTTGTTGTCAGAAAACCAAGGATTGTTGTGACTAGCACAAGAGTGGATGATCTACCAGATGAGATTCAGGAACTGCTGGGAGAGTTCGCTGACATCATAGTGGACGAACTACCTCGTTCATTGCCACCGATGAGAAGTGTGAGTCACCATATAGAACTCATACTAGGGGCTAGTTTTCCAAACAAAGCTACGTACAGATTGATGCCGCAGGAAAATGAGGAAGTTAAGAGGTAGGTGCAGGACTTGCTGGATAAAGGACTGGTTAGAGAAAGCCTGAGTCTATGTGTTGTTCCGATAGTACTTAGTCCAAAGAAAGATGGAAGCTGGAGAATGTGTACCGACTCAAGAGTGATAAATAAGATAACCATCAGGTACATATTTCCATTGCCGAGAATGGATGACTTGATGGACTTCTTAAGTGGAGACAATTTTTTTTTAAAAGTTGATTTGAAAAGAGGATACCATCAGATTTGCATGAGGGAAGGCAATGAGTGGAAAACAACCTTCAAAACCAACGAAGGGTTGTATGAATGGCTAGTCATGCCATTTGGCTTGACAAATGCACCAAGTACTTTCATGAGGTTGATGAATGAAGTCCTGAGGGAATTCATCGGAAAGTTTTTCGTCGTATATCTGGATGATATATTGATCTTCAGTAAGACGAAGGATGATCATTTGAAACATTTGGGCATTGTGATGAGGAAGCTACAACAGGAGAAGTTGTTGATAAATATGAAGAAATCCTCATTTATGAAGACAGATCTCATTTACTTGGGGTTCATCATTTCGGCGAATGAATTAAAAATGGATCCGGAGAAGGTGGAAGTGATTAAGAATTGGCCATCACCGAGAAATATTTTCGAGGTGAGAAGTTTCCATGGTTTGGCTAGTTTCTACCGAAAGTTCATCAGGAATTTCAGTGGAATTAGCGCAGCGATGATGGATACAGTGAAGAAGCAGCATAAGTCTTTTCATTGGACAACAGAGGCTGAGAAGAGCTTCAACCTATTGAAGCGGAAGATAATGGAACGACCAGTGTTGGTGTTACCGTATTTCCATAAGACATTTCAGGTGAAATGTGATGCAAGTGGTTATGCCATAGGAGCGGTCTTGAGTCAGGAAGATAGGCTAGTTGCATATTTCAGTGAGAAGCTGGATGAATCAAAGCTGAAATACTCCACGTATGATAAGGAATTTTATGCTATCATACAGGCATTGAAGAAGTGGAGGCATTACTTGATCCCAAAAGAATTTGTATTGTACAACGATAATCATGCCTTGCAGTTTGTGAGTCAACAGGAGAATTTGAATCAGAAACATGCAAAATGAGTAGAGTATATGCAAAATTTCATGTTTGTGATCAAACACATTTTAGGAACTCCTAACAAAGTGGCTGATGCTTTGAGAAGGAAATGTTTGTTTCTGTAGGAGTTCTGAGTCAAAACATTGGGTTTTGAAAACCTGAAGGACATGTATGCAGGCGATGCAGATTTTGCAGAGGCGTATGAAGCAACTGAGAATCCAGTTCTCAGAGATAGAAGTCCATGGATAGATTATATGATCCAGGAAGGATTGTTGTTCAGAGGCAATCAACTGTGTATTCCGAATTGCTCCATGAGGGAGAACTTGTTGAAAGAAAAACACAGTGGTGGATTGGCAGGACACTTTGGCCAAGACAAAACATTTGCGAAGCTGAGCGAATCATATTTTTGGTCGGGGATGCATTCAGAGGTCAAGCGATTTGTTGACAAATGTTGGATTTGTCAGCATTCAAAAGGGAGAAAGCAGAATGCAGGTTTTTATCAGCCATTGCCCATACCAGAGAGACCATGGGAGGCGATAAGCATGGATTTTGTATTGGGATTGCCGAGGACGCAAAGAGGTGTTGATTCCGTCTTTGTGGTGGTGGACAGGTTTTCAAAAATGGCACATTTTATTCCATTCCATAAGACCAGCGATGCGACTCACATTGCAAATTTGTTTTTTAAAGAGATCGTTAGACTTCATGGATTGCCGAAAAGCATAGTTTCAGACAGGGACACAAAATTCATAGGGCATTTTTGGAGGACCTTATGGAAAAAGCTAGGAACTAACTTGGCATTTAGTTCAGCTTATCACCCGTAGACAGATGGACAAACTGAGGTGGTCAACAAAAGTCTGGGAGACTTGCTGAGAATCTTGGTGACAGAGCAGCTGGGACAACATATTGCCACAGGCAGAATTTGCTTATAATGACTTTGTGAACAGGAGCATAGGGAAGAGTCCATTTCAGATTCTGTATGGGACACAATTGAGAGGAGTTTCTGAACTCAGGGAGTCAGAACAGACTACTACTAGCAGCACTAGTGCAGAAGAGTTCGCTGAAGCGATGAAGGAACTTCACAGCAAGGTGAAGCAGCGACTGATTGACTCAAATCAGGAGTACAAGTGCAGAGCAGATCAACATCGGAGACAACTTCAGTTCGAAGTTGGTGATATAGTTCTGGCACATCTAAGGAAGGAAAGGTTCCCAAGGGGAACATATAATAAGCTGAAAATGAAGAAAATCGGGCCATGCCAGGTCCTGAAGAAATTTGGAGAGAACGCTTATGAGATTGAGTTGTCGGATGGCATCGGAATATCTCCGATATTTAATGTTTTGGATTTATACCCATACAGGGTTGGAGAAGTAGAGGCTGGAACTGAGGAACCAGTGATCCAGTGGATGAAACAATTACCAGTTACAAAAAAGCCACAGATGGAGTGCATACTGAATAAAAGAGTAGGTAAGACGACCAGGAGGAAAGAATACTTTGAGTATTTGGTCAAATGGAAGAACCACCCAGTGGAAGATGCCAGCTGGGAAAATGAAGCAGAGATACAAAAGCATGGACAGACCATTTAGGAGCTCATGGATAGGAGCCCATGAAATTTTTCAATCCAGGGAGTATGATGCAGGAGCATCGCCAGCACAATCAAGCGAGCCAGCACAATCAAGCGGAAGCCAGCTGGACAAGCCAACACACATTTTGAAACACTTTGATATTATTGCGCAAATATTAAATGAAGCCATTTATGAAGGCACACTTTGTATATTGTAGTGGACCTTGAGAAGATAGCTCTCGTCCTTAGGTAGATGAGGCATTTAAGATAGTTAATGCTGGTAGATAAGAATTTAAGTCTAGATTTGATAGCTTTAGAATTCGAGAGGGAAAACGGATATAGACACCCTCATTGTATCATTGTAACATTAGTGTGGAAAACAGAAGCAGGAGAGCAAGAGAAAGTAGAGAACATCCATGTACAGATATTGAATTAATAGAAGAAAGCTTTGATTCAATTTCATGGTTATGTGTCTATTCTTTGTGTGTTGATATTATGCTCATGAATGTTTGCTTCTTGTCATACATTTGCTTTTATATGCTGTGTATGTGATTTCATGGTTGAATTGAAGTCTAAGAGAAAGAGTGAATGAGTTTCAATTGTTTCTATAAGTGAGCCAAAGGATTCCTGCAAGGAGTGCAGTCGAATTTTCCGCAAGGAGTGCATTGACAGAAGGGTTCACTTAGGGGAAGCTTTTGTTCTCATCTCTTCGAAGGTGCAAGTTAAGCACAGTTCCGTGCCAGGAGTGCGCAGAGGAAGCTAAGTCTCAGAGTTACGATTCTGAGCAAAGTATCGAAGGAATGTTGTTGCAGAAGTGCGCAGGGTCGAAAGACTTCAACACTTAGACGAGGTTGAAGACTTGCCGCAAGCAGTGCATGCAAAAGTTCCTTCTAAGGATTTGAGAATCGTAAGAAAGCTCGGGAGGAGTAGGCCTTCGACTTCTACGAAGGATAAAGTGTAGGGAAAGCTGTTTTTGAAGATTCAGAAGAAGTGTCGCAAGTTGGAAAGCGAACAAACACGTCTCGCGGGGAAGACACTTCTGTATTTCGCAGAATCCTCGAGGGGAGAACGGATGGACAAGATCTTCAGAGGATATTTCACAAGGTTTTCGGAACCGTTGGATCTCCCATAGGTGCAATATAGTTACTGCGTAGGTGTGGAGAGGATTCAAAGCTCAGGAAGGGGCAGCGCCACTGATCCAAGTCGGTCAGGGCCGTTGATTTATTCACGAGATCGCCTATCGGGACCTCGTGAGGAAAGCACCCAAAATTTGATAAGGAAAGTCGCGAGATTGCAAGGAGGCAGGATATTGACTACTCCAAGGGTAGCATGGGACCACAGGGATTGGCGAGTGGACAAGTGGCACCTCGCACCTCAGAAGCTCGTAAGGGTAAGGGTCGAGGAATTGGGGCCAACGGACGCGAGGCCATGAGGTAGCGAGAAAGGAGAGAGGCCAGGAGCCATCCATCTGAAGGAAAAGTGGAGGAGATCTGAGGATCTCGGAAACTCGGAAGCTCACGGGGTGAGAACCCAACCATTGGGTACTCAGAGTCACGAGGGAGCAAGGTCATGAGTTTCATCACCTGGACCCCGGGAGTTGACGGGAAAGTCATTCAATCTTGCGAGTAGCGAAGTCACGAGGGGACGAGGGAGCGATAGCGTGAAAAGTCCCAAGAGAAGTAATGGGTGTGGATGAGTCAAGTCACACGTGCGCCATGGAGTTTCGACACCTTGGACATCGGAGGTTGGAGAACCACAAGGTTGGTATTGCAAGTAGCGAGGGCGCGAGTAGCGAAATCCATCAATGGAAGAGTCAGCAAGTTGACTACTCTCGGGTCACGTGGACCCGAGAATATAGTGTATAATATTTGGACTCGTGGAGGCGCGAATTCCAATCCCTCGAGAGGTTAAGGAAGGGGATCGCGCGAAGGAGAGAATCTGTGGGTAGAAAGATTCCTGATAGGGAATTGGAAGAACCATTGAGTTCTTCGGGCCGAGGAGAGAAGAAGGTCCTGGAAGAGCGCTCGTGCTCCGAGGAGTGTGGATTGTGTCACAATATAGGCACTTAGACAAGTATTATGTTGTCCTGCCTTTCATATTAGGCCAATAAAATAACTTCTGTAATGCTGTTACCATTTTCTGGTATCTTGGATGACCAGAATATGGCTTCTTGTGTACTTCATCCAAAAATTTTAACTTTAAGTCAACAAAATATGGTATGTACAACCTTTTTTTGAATCTTAGTAGACCATTTATGTCCAAACTCATATATGTTCTATTTAAATTTCCTGCATTATTTTGTAAATCTAGCACTGTTTTAATGTATTTTTCATCATTATTACTTGTAGCCTTTATCCTTTGCTCAATGTCGCTTTCTTCCCTGCTAATGTTTATCTCAAATAGCCCATGAATTCTTCTACTTAAGGCATCTGCCACTCTGTTTTCCTTACCCTTGATGTGTCTTACCTCGAAATCGAATTCTCTCAAGGCCATCCATATTGCTTGCCTTGTGTTAAGATCTGGTTGAGTAAACAAGAATTTCACACCACTATTATCATTTAGCAACATAAACTTTATTCCCAGTATATAGTGTCGCCACATTTTTAATGCATGGATGACAACTTCTAATTCCAAGTCATGAGTGATATAGTTTCATTTGTTCCCTTTTAGTTTGTGGGACTCGTAACAAATAACGTGCCCTTCTTGAGTTAGGACACCTCCCAAACGTTCTTTGCTCGCATCCATGCATACTGTGGAGTCTTTATCTAGGTCTGCTACCCTTAAAATGGGTGTGGTTGTTAACAACTCCTTTAACTTATTAAAATTGTTCTAACATTTCTGTGACCAATTAAACTTGGTTCCATTTTTCTGTAGGGATGTGATAGGGTATGCAATCTTACAGAATCCTTCCATAAATCTGTGGTAGTACCCAGTGATTCCCATGAATGATTGGATATCCGCTACATCCTTAGGGATAGGCCATTCCATGATGGCTCTTATATTCTTGGGGTCAACTACAATACCCTCTTCAGATATTGCGTGTCCTAAGTATTGTATTCTCTTTTGGTAAAAGTCACATTTGTCAAATTTTTCATACAACCTGTTTTTTCTTAAAGTTTGCAATACTATCCTTAGATGTTCTTCTTATGTTTTCAAACACACTAGGATGTCGTCGATAAATACCAAAAAAAACTTATCTAGATACTCACTAAAAATGTTGTTCATTAAACACATAAATGTTGTTGGTGTGTTAGTGAGACCAAATGGTATAACACCAAATTCATAATGTCCATATCTCATTATGAACATTGTTTTACTTATGTCTTCATCCTTTATTCCAAACTGGTGATAACCAAATATTAAATCCAATTCAGAAAAAATCTTTTCCCCTCCCACTTGGTCAAACAGATCATTGATTCTAGGTAGGGGGTACTTGTTCTTAACAATCATTTTGTTTAATTGTCTGTAATCAATGCATAGCCTTAGAGTTCCTTCTTTTTGAAATTACTAAGACAACTGAGAGCGGGGGGGG
>ML801020.1:201650-214371 GCA_009831015.1 Picea engelmannii
ATTGAACCAGGAGATACCTCCGCATAGAGTGCGTAGAGAAGGTTCAATAGGAGAACGCTTATTCCCGTCAACCCAGAGTAGTCCAGTTGAAATTCATCCCATGGATGTAACTATCCCTTGTATATTGTTGGGATTGAGTCTTTTTGTTTTCATTTCAGGTTATCTTCTTCTTTCGTATGCAGTGTACGTGATTATGTGGAAGAACTAGAGAGAATGAGTTTCAATGGTTTCTCTGCTTAAGCCAGGAGATTCCTGTATTGAGCACAGTTGAATATCTCCGTATAGAGTGCGTTGAGGAGGCTCAACAAGCAAATCCTCACTCTACCTAGTTGAGAGATGAGTTGAGTTGTTCAAGTTATGGAGAAGAGTGCAGACCGAGTCTGAGTCTCAGTAGCAAGTCTGAGGGGAAGAAGGTCGGAGCTGTTGTGGGTGTGAAGTGACCAAGGGTCGGAGTGATTGAAGGTCGAGAACCAGGGAAGTGTTCGGAGAACCCTTGGAGGAGTTGGCGAACAAACCTCAGGAGGGACATCCCCTTTCCATTCGCAGAAGGAACAAGTCCAGCAAGGGTCGCGCAGGACGAAGGTGGTGGAACATAGTTCTCTTCATAGAGGAAGAGAATCGACGACTTGAATGGTCGCGAAGACTCACGAAGTCTGAAGTCACGACACCCGATTTTCCGATTTTGATCGGAGTCGTTGGTCTCGGAGGGCCAGGTGGCACGAATCCGGGGCATCGAGTTATCGGCATTCGGGGGTTCCAGTAGCAAGAACTTGGAGTCGCCGACCAGCGAGCTGAGAAGTCCCGACGTGACGTGGTGACGTAGGGCCCGGGAACCTTAGTGGAGGACAAGTGGCCTCACCCCGGGTATCGACACTTCCGAGTTCGAGGTTCCGAGGTGCAGGGAATCTACATCGCAGATAGCGATATCCCGAGGTGGACCATTGATCATTCGGGATCGGAGTTTCGGCGGTTGAGAGACGGGGGAGCAGAGCCGCAAATCTCGCGACAACGCAAGACCCGATCTCCCGATTTTCCGAAGGGAAGATCGCGTGGAGCATAACTGTGGGTAGGAACCTCCTGAGGGAGTTGGGGAAGCTTGGACTCTTCGGGTCGAGGTTTTGTGAAGATCCTGGTGGATGACCTGGCCGTCGAGGGCGCGGGTTGCGTCAAGTCCTTGGGATTGTGTACTATCTTTTGATCCCATGTTTATCACATAAGTATTTGAATTTACCTGAACTAAACTCTCCTCCTCTATCAGATCTTACTACCTTTAATTTTTTTCCTGTTTGATTCTCAGTTAGAGCCTTAAACACTTTGAATTTTTCAAATGCTTCATATTTTTCCTTCAAAAAGGCAACCCATGTTAGTCTAGAATAATCATCAATTATCAACATAAAATAATTTTATTTTCCTGTACCTTTTTTCCTTGACGGTCCACATAAATCCATATGTACTAACTGGATAGGTTTATCTGTTGAAGGAATGTTTTTCGATTTGAACTGAGTGCATGTAAGCTTTCCTATTTGACAGGGTTTACAAACAGAGTCGTATGGCTTTGATATCTTCGGAATATCTTTTACTGCCCCATTGTTTCTGAGCTTGATTATATAATCGAAATTTAAATGTCCAAGTCTCTTATGCCACAACCAACTTTCATCATACTTGCTTAAGTGACATTCTTCTCTATCTTCTTTCAGCACATATACATTATTATCTGTCCTTATGCCTTTAGCAACTAGCTGTCCTGAATTCACAGATTTTATTCTACAGTCTTTAGAAGAAAAAATGACCTCACATCCTTGATCACAAACTTGACTAACACTGAGCAGATTATGTCTCAAACCTTCTACAAACAACACGTCTTGAGCTTTCCCTTTTCCATTACTCAAACTTACCATTCCTTTACCTTTTATTTTTCCTGGTTCATCATTTCCAAAAGTTACATTCCCTGATTTGCTATCACTTAGTGTTAGAAACTTACTTTTGTCTCTTGACATATGTTTGGAACATCCACTATCAATATACCAGGAATTATTTTGTCTTTGGGCTGATAGCACTAGTCCACACTTGTCAGTTGCTTTCTTCTTCCAAACCTTGACATTTTCAGCAGTGGGAATCAAATGTGGCTTGTAATTCCTTAAGTTATAGTCTGCAACTTTATGTCCATAATTATGGAAGTTGTAACATTTTGGTTCACTGAATAACAAATCATAACGATTGTTATGCTCATACCTATTGTTGTGTTTCACATGTGTCCTTCTCTCAGTCATCATATGATTTATAGTCTTTGATTGATTTTTTCTTGGTTGTCTCAATCTTTGTTGAGGCTGATAATTATTCCTTGAGTATCTTGATTTCAAATATCTAGATCTTAATGAACAGTTTACATCTTTGTGACCAAAGTTAGAACAGAAAAAACAATAACCATAGAAAAAACTTTTGTACTTGGAAAAAGACTGTATTTGATTTCTTCCATGCTAATGATTTCTTTGAAAAAATGTGTTTGTGTTATTTCTTTGATCTACAAATTCGGTTCTAGTAATTTTTCTTTCATCCCCTCATGGTGGCTGATTTTCTTTCCTTGTTTTTATAGAATGATTGTTGTCAATGTTTGAGTAATTAACAAACTTGACAGGTTCTGCATTATTTGGATAATCACTACATGATCCTTCTTCATACCCCAATCTAGTTTTCAACTTTGGGTTTCTTTGTTGATTTAGGATGGAGGTTAATCCTTCTAAGGCTTTAATACTTGGAAGATTTTGGTGATACAATCCCTTAAACTTCTCCATTTTTTTTTTGATTTTTACTATCTCTTCTTCTAAGGCTTCACACCTCGCTTTCTTCTCTGACAACTGTTGTTTCAGTATGTCTTCTATTTTCTTTGCCTCTTCTAATTCCACTTTCAAAAGAGCAAGGTCTTCATCAGGCTGTTTACTGTCTTTTTCAAACTGTATCAGCAATTGTTTTTGCTTTCCGTTCTTAATTCTGAGTCTGTCAATCTCTTCTAGTGCATTGATCAGTTCTCCTTCCATACCAACCATAGCTTCTTTGTCATTATCATCACTGCATGTGCTTTTATTATTATAATCCTCTTTGGCCATAAGCATGAAGTCATTTATCTTATCTTCATAGGAAGATTCACTATCGGTGTCTTCTCAGGAATTTTCATTATTTGCACACAAACGTTTCTTCTTATTATACTTTTTGAATGTGTACTTCTTTTCATCACCAAAGCTCTGGTCCTTTTTCTGATGGGGACACTTAGATGAAAAATGACCTATCTTACCACAGTTAAAACATTTGAAGGGAATCTTGCCTTGATATTTTCCTGATCCTTTCTTTAATCTTCTCACAAATTTTGCCTCAATGTCATCTAAATCTGAATCAATGTTCTTGTCTAATTTAAACGATGCTTCTCTTGTAATGGATTTATCTTTGCTAATTCTCATTTCATATGCAATTAAAGTTCCTAGAAGTTGATCAATGGACAGGGTTTTAAGATCATTTAATTCTTCTATTGCAGAAACTTTTGGATTAAATTTATCAGGCAAAGATCTTAAAATCTTTTGGACTAAGAGTGATTCTTCAAACTTCTCACCAAGACCCTTCATGGCATTCACTAGTTCTTCAACTCTTAAAAAATACTTGCTAACTATTTCATCTTCATTCATATTTAGTTGTTCAAACTTCAACCTGAATGTTTGAAGTTTGGCATATTTTACTTTCTCGTTTCCTTCATAGTTGCTAATAAGTTTATCCCACATTTCTTTGGCAGTTTGAAAATGCATCACCTTTACAAACTTGGCTTCTGCAAGTCCATTCAAGATAGCATTCATTCCCTTAGCATTAAATCTAAATTCTAACTTAGCATCCTTGGAATCTAGCACAACCAGTTTTGTGTATCCAGTCTCTACCACATCCCAAACATCAACACCTAAGGCCATTAGGTATGTCCTCATTCTAACCTTCCAAAAGGAAAAATTTGTTCCATCAAAAAGAGGAGGATTACTGGCTGAAGTTCCTTCATGACTTGTCATGCTTAAGCTTACATATCTACCTTTAAATAAAAGGAACCCGCTTTGATACCAATTGTTGAAATTACTAAGACAACTGAGAGGGGGGGGGNTGTTACTGTGCTTAAACAATTTTAGTCTATTAAACAATTCTTAAAATTTCTTCAAGTGATCATCAATATCATATAGCATATGAACAACATAAATAATGAGCATCAGTCTACCATAAGATATACATAGAGATAGATTTTTCACAAGGAAACCCATAAAGGGATAAAACCTCTTCTTCATCGAAATGATAGGCAGTCTTTTAAGTTCTATACATCATCTATAATTGAGCATGAACTCAATGTGAGGCTACTACCTCTGTTTTACAAGCTCCAAATTGTTGAGAGCACCAACACTTTGATTTATCTAGCACCCACTAGAAGGAAGCACCAACTCCCTAAGTATTCCAGCCCCAACTAGATGAAAGCACCTACTTCCAGTTACACAGGCTCCAACCTGTATAATAGAGAACAAATGTTGTCCCTTGCACCACCCTTCCTCCCTAAAAATTCTCTGGCTACAACCAGATGGAAGCTACTACTCCCTTTGTTCAAGCACCCACTTGAACCTCTGAGGACAACAGTCCTCCCTAGCACCTTCCTACCACCCTTGTTACAAATAAATGATTAAATAACCAACACATGGATAAATCAATTCTTACCACTTCTTCACTGTTATGCAATTCTTCTCTGCTACACTAATCTTCTTCTCTGTACATATTTGGCTTGACTTGTTGTCTCTCTCTATCTATTCTTTCTCTATCCTTCTCATCCCTTTTGATATGTGTGCATTCTTCTCTCTCCACCTTTTATTTTCTGTTCAACCTCTGTTCCTTCTATCTGAGCTTTTCTTCACTCTGTACATTCTGTAGTTTTTCAATTCTACAATTCAACCCATTTTTCTAGTCCGAACAGACACAGATCCACATTCTCTATGTTCTTGTTTTATCTACAACCATGATGTTTGTTACAACTCAAATCATCTTCAACCAAAAACGTCTCGTCTACAAAAACGTTAAAAGATCAAGAATCATAAATCAGTTTTGCTAACATATTTCTAACTGTTCAAATAACTGTTAGATGGAGAACTAGCCATCCAATCATATTCAAGTTCACCTGCACCGTTGGATGAATTTATTAGTCTTGCATTCATTTCAGCAATCCACTCTTCGACATTTTGGTATTTGTGTGAACAAGTGTCTCGAAACTCCATGTCACGATCCTCGAAGAGGAGCTTGGTTGCTATAGCTCTTTTCCTCTATCTCTTGTTGATGTGACCAATGTCTGTGACCAAGGTCTACACAAAGAAATGTTTTTCACATTTTGCATTTCGACATTTCGGGAATTCGCATGTCGTGTGGTAGAGTTTCTTGACGCTCCATGTCCCGATATCCGAAGCTCTGAAATGGAGTTGGATCAACGGTCCACACTCTTGATTATTCGACGGTCCAGATCTCTTTGCAATTTTGCATATCGCGATTTCGGGGTTCGTGACTTCAGGACTCCTATGGTAGGAGTTCTTGACATCTCCATCTTCCGATTTCTGAAACTCCGAAGTGATCGAACAACTCACATAACCCCCTGAGATGGACGATTGAAGGGATTTCAGAGTTTTTCCTTTTGTTGTTTCGACATTTCACATTTTACAATTTCGACATTCTTGTTGTTCAATTTTATTGACAATTCAAAGTCTCGGTATCCGAAACTCTGAAATGGAGTTTACATCAGGGTTTTGCATTTCACGAATTCGAGAGGTTAGGGAACCCTGTTCCTTTGACTTCCCAATCAGCGAAATGACGATCTTTCTCCACATGTCCTATGGACCCAATGATCCAGATCTTATCAAACTTTACGGGCCTTTGTCATGCCTGATCAGCGGTTCAGATCAATCCTCGATCTGACGGTTGAGGATATTTCCTGATTTTGCATATCACGAGTTCAAGACTCATGTTTTAATGATCCTTGACATTTCTATCTCTTGATATCCGAAATCTCGATAGCCAAAACTCTGAAATGGAGTTTGACCAACACTTTGATCTTGTCATTCGATCATTATTGCACTGTTGGTCTTCCTGAACTTATCTTCTGTTCCTATTTTTCCATCGAAGCCATAAATGATAGGAATACTCTCATATTGCCATCAATGACAAGAATACTCTGTCTGTTAAGCATGCCAACCATCATACTCTGCCTTATGTCTGAAAGCATGCCAACAATTCTTTATTTTTAACAAAAAGGACTGGTGCTCCCCATAGTGAGACACTTGGCCTGATGTATTCCTTGTCCAACAGTTTTTGTACTTGAATTTTTAACTATGTTAATTTGGGTAAACTCATTCAGTAAGGTGCCTTATATATAGGGGTTGAACGAGGAAATAGATCGATAGAGAAGTCTATCTCTCTTATTGGGGGCAGTTCAGGTATTTCGTCTACAAACAAATATCTAAATTCATGTAAGACAACAAAATCTTCTAGGATAGGTTTATTTTCTTTGTTCAACAGATTTGTCACTTAGATAGCATAAATCTCACAACTTATACTCATGCACTTCTTAAATTGCATTGTTGAAATCTGCCTAACTGAGACTAGTTTTCATATGACTTGTATTGTCCTAACAATGTTGTTTTCGTCTTTATGAGTGATTTTTCATAACAATCCAAAATTTATTTATGCCTCTCTAACCAATCCATTCAAATAATTATATCATAAGACCCTAACAGTAGAATATTCATATTTATCTTTGTGTTTTGACAACCTAAACTGAACTCTCAGTCAGAAATGAAATCAGTTACTTTTATTTTTTCTCATGTTGCTAGTTGTACTAGCCAAGATTTTGCATGCCTTACTTTCTTAAGTTTATTTGAACCCACTACACTATGAGCACCATAACTCAAAGTAGCCCTTGGATCAATTAAAATAGAAACACAGTTATTGTTAACTTTACCTTCAACTTCCACTACAATGGACTGGTGATCATCTTGTCGGACATCCATGGCTGCATTGGTCATGTGTAAGCTTATTCCCACATCTCCCACTGTAGAGGCTTCCTGCAGGTTGTGAACTGTAGTCCTTGCTATAAAATTTAAACGTGGACAGTTCCTTCTTAAGTGAGGTTCTCTGCATTCCTAGAATTTTAATGGTTCTCTGGGGCCGTCCCCAAACTTTTTGGTTCCTAGATTGATTGCTCTACCTCCTCCTCGGGTGTTCTGGTTATTGGAGTGGAAATATTTCCTTGGGAAATTCTTTGCTGCATTCTGGAAAGGGGTTGGTTGATAGCCCTTCTTTTGTTGGTTCATTCTATCATGTTTCTTGTATTTACAAGCCTTGGGAAGTTTAGACCGTTGTTTGTATTGATTGTAACAAATTTGGGATTTTCTAAAAAGTTCGCTTAAGGTACTGGGGTTATCGAACTCAATTCTATCCTTATAGGACTATGGCAAGTATCTTAGGAACTACTGGATTTTTACTTTGTCTTCTCGGATATAAGGCACGAACCTTAATAATTCCATAAATTTGTTTATCAGTTCATCCATAATCATTTGACCGAGTCATATCTCATTAAACTCTTTGGTCTTTTTTTCATAGTAAATTTCTGATAAATACTATTTCTTAAATTATTTCTCGAAATCCGACCACTCCATTTGTTTTTCCTTTAATCCCTTGGCCAACTTCAGGTCTTGCCACCATATACTAGACTTTCCCTTCAGGTTATAAATGGCCATTCTCACCTTCATGTTGTTGGAATAATTGTAAATATGGAAATATTTTTTTATGTCTAATAACCATGCTTCAACCTCCTCCCCTATCCTGGATTCTCCATCGAATGTGGACGATTTTATTTTCTTAAACTCTCCCTCTAAGTGATCCACTTGTTTCCTCTTTCTTCCCATGGTTGTTTTATCTTCTATTGATTATGTGCCTCCAGAAGACCTGTCCTCCTTTTATGCTTCGAGACCATAATTTTTGGAGGCTCTTTTGTTGACCGGTTCCCCCTCGTTATTGTATTTTGGACTCTTCTTTGTTACTATGCTACGCAACAATACTTCATTTATTTCATGTTGTTCTTGTTGCGCCTTTTTCAGTTTCTTATTGTCTGCCTTGAAAACGTGCAGTTCCACAATAAGATTCCTCATGGTTTCCAAAAAATGGGTAGTTGAACTTCCTTCATTGTTCTTCTTAGGATATTCAGAATGTCCTTTCTCGGGATTATCCTTGAGTCTAATCTCTACTTCATTTTGTGCTACCATTATCACAATAGAAATAAAAAAAAATTGTTTGTAACAGTAAGCCTTTTGTTAGTTTTTCATCAAACCAAAAGGAATGTACTAAACAACATTTTGGCCATGTTTTAAGTTCCTATTTTTGTAACCCTTTCTCTTATACCATATGTAATGTACCCAAAAATTACCAAGGAAAAAAACAAATTGCTAGATGCACTAAAACTCCTTTATTATGTTATACTTGATTTGTTTGCAATTAAAACATTTCTGTCGAAATACGACATGTACTTATTTTTATTATCAACAAATGAAATAAGGTGATTACCCTTTCCATGTACTCATGCTTATTCTTATTACTCAAAACATGTGTTAAGATTTTTCAAAACAAGTTAAAGTGGGGCCTCTTCATAACACTGTGAACGGTTCATGAGAATAAGGTCTAAAGTAACTCTAGTCTACAAGTTCTTACTTTTATTAGGGTACCCACCAAAGAATTTCACTAGAGTCCCATATTCAATAAGTCATCGTTCTCTCTTCCTCACATCAAACTGAAGGGGTACTTCAGACTTCATTATGACAATTCCAAACAATCCATCTTCTTCTCTTTATTCTAACCCCTTATAATTCTATGTATAACAAGAACTATTAAAACATTGTTATTAGATTATCATAAGGTTTTTATATCCAAGGCCACATATTATTTGGTTTGAGTTTACTAGAGCACATAGTTTCATTTCTTACATGAAGGGTTTACCCTTGGTCGCATGCGATCTCCTTGAAACATCCATACCCTAATTGAACACGCATCCTAACTCTCATAGTAGTGGATGTCCTCGTCGGTTTTATTTTTAGCGCTTCCATATAGTAGTTGGCGGGATTGACACACATCAGTTGAAAAACGACAGGGTCACTCGAATGCATATATTAACACTGGGGTTAGAAACCTACCTGGCATGACAAGTCACCACCCTAAAGCTTACTGTCTATCATGGAAGCCATACTATTTCATTACAGGGATTCACACTACACTATTCATGGACTTGGTTCAATGCACAGTTAATACAAGTCCATAAATGTCATTGAATTTCTCTGGTTGATAGTTATGGGGTCTTCTGCATTGTAAAGGTTCTAAATTAACATGACCAATATGGATATTCCATGCACGCATGTTCACATGTCTTGTGTACCCAAGGCATCTATTCGCCATTACTTCGTGATACGAGAGTCACTTGGGTTACTAAAGTTCCATTTCCTATGGATTTTATGAATTTTTTTCAAAACGTCCCGCGTTAACCTCTATAGCATTGCTCTGCGTGTAACCATAGGTGACAAGGGGGCTCCTACTCTATGTATAGAAAGTAAACATTATGCATTTGTCTATTTTCCTCCTTTACCTGGTAAGATCACAAAACCCTATTGCTTGGACTAGTTGTAACATATAAGGGAGTTAGTCACATCTTAAGTTTGTCTCTATAACTATTTTCTTTTACTATCGTTGGTTGAGAACCTCCCTTCTCATTAATATTAACTCTCTCGAATATTTCTTTCTGAGCTCTGGTTAAATATGTAAGTTCTAAAATGGTAGTGGTTTACAACTTGATCTTTTCTGTGAGGGTAGCCATCCACTTCTCCAGGATTTTGTTATCTTGTAGGCCATCTACACAGACGGTTTTAAATTCTTGATTCAGGGATAGTCCTGAAATGTATTAGGGTTATGTCAATAAGATTTATCCTCAGTCATCTCTTTGATATGTAGCCTTGTATTTATTTGGAGTTACTCACAGAATACCTATCGCCGCAACTCTTGTGGTTAAACCCTATTAGAGTGACCCTAAAATTCAACACAAGGCATTCATGTAGAGTAATGGTATGCCAAAGTTATCTATCATAATCCATTTTTCCATTCGCGAGGGTTTTCCATCAAGATCAGGACTCGATCCTCATTGCTTAAACTCACCCTTTTAATTGGTTGTTTAGTTACTATATTCTCTGTAGATATGGGTTGAATTTTTAATACTCTATTTTTATTTAGTACTAAGTCTTTGAGCTATCGGCTCTTGCATCTGGCTTACCGTGGATATTTTGTATTCTCGAATTAAAGGCTGTATATTTTTTTAACAAAATTAACTCAATTTACCCTATTTGTATTTGTACATACATGGATAAAATCTTAAGGCTCCCACTGTATATAATTATTCCATAATATTAGTTGTATTAGAGGATTTATTCTTACTCTCTGTTATGGAATATTGATGTCTATTGGTTAACTCTTATTTTATTCACGTCAAGGGAAAAGAACTTTAATTATCCATAACCCTGTCCATGATTTCTTTTTCCTTTAACTTCAAGTTGTAGGTTTAGTTAATTATGAGAATAGTATCATAACCCTATCTGTGATCTAAATCGAGTAACTCTGTAGATCATGGTTTACATTGTGCGTTCTTTAAAGTTCCAGTTATTCCATATACATTGCATGTTTAATAATGTTTAATCATTTGATACATTATGAGAAATTTGTTATTCTATTTCGGTTACAAGTCTAATGATTGGACCCCTGTTTCCATTGCGAGGGTACCCATTAGTCAATTCAAAGGCCACTCCTCCCCTTCGGGCTATGGACCATTTGCTCAACATTGCTCATGGAGAAAGAAATACCCTACGCCAACCTCAAGCTAAGTATTGACTTGGTGTTGACTCCTTAATAATATGTTTCATGGTTTCTTTTTGAATGTTACTTTCTCTTTCATATTTAATTTTCGTTGTTTACGAGTTCTCGAAAACAGTTTCGTTTCTATTAATTCTTTGATTCTTCATAGGCCTACTTACTAATTCCCGATAGCCATTGCGGGACTTTGGATCTTTCGTGGTCAACAGATTCGGATATCACCAGGCTCGAAAAAGGTATTCGAGTTCCAATTTCTAGTATTTTAATTTTTGGAGGATTCGGGTTCGGTTTTCAGGTGGTACTGGGTTCTTTCCTAGGTTATTTGGTTGTAAAAGAAATATAGATCAAAGCCTATAGATATAAAGATTGTTCATTAGCTTAAGAAAAGAATGTACATGCTTTACTACACTTCAAACAACAAACGTTATATAGCGAGCAGACTCTGTACTATGTGCTATGTGACACTAGAGCTTTGTTTATTGATTTTGTTATGGTATATAGAACTGTAAATTTACATCTTTGGTGCATTCATATCAATAGAATATTAGTTTAAATCACATGTGACCCAATATCCAAAAATTTCTATATATTAGATGTATGTGTAGTTCTGAAACTCTGTATAGGAAGCTACATATATGTATATATGTATTTTCTAATTATGGTATCTATTCCAAACTTCGTTTGTGCTTGTACAAATTTAAAATGTTCTTTAAACAAATATCTATACACTTACATATAGATATACCTATGGATATGGTATAGGATTTCGCTTATCATGGTGATACCTCTGTTCTGTTATATTTATTGCAACATGTAAAAGACATACATGCATTCTTGTGGATCTATACTTTAGTTATTGACCTGTAGAAATCTGTAATAAATCCTTATGCAGGTTTATACTTGAGTCTGCATTCATACTTATACCAAATATTTCTAATATTTACAACAAAATCAAACTGATATTTGTTTCCTATTGTGGATTCATAGGGTACCTCATTTGAATAATAAACTTTTATATATTCATCAACAACTATCACACACATGAATTTTCTTAGCTCTACTCACTAGATAAATTCAAACTGTAAAAGAAAACCCATTCTACAATTTGTTTCAATCTATCAACCATTAACCAATAAAAACAATTCAACAAGGGATAAGTAGATGTACATATCTGTAAAAAGTGTTGGGACAACAAATGGAACAACCAAGTTCCACCCAACCATAGAACAAAACCACCAATCTACTTTCTCTGTTCACCCCCTAGCCTGACCATGAATCCATGAGGGAGAACCCTGAATCTCCTCTTTCGCTATAGTCCTTTTTCAGATCAGAAATTCTCCTTGCCTCACACTCAAAATCATGCTCATAATAGCAAGTGATATCCTTTCTCAACATACTAGACATCGTCCTTCCTACTCACATATGCTCTATATGAAAAAACATCTCGTGGCTAGGTCTTTCCCCCTTTGGGATTTTTTGCAGCTTTACAAATCCCTGATTTTCAGGGGTCGTCAATGGCCAAATTCCTCATTTTCCATTTGTAAAAATCATCCCTAAGGTAGTTCAATTCTGTTCCCCACTCATGGAGTCATGGTAAGCTGATTTCAACCTGGTTGTTCCATCTGTCCCTCAACAATTAATATAAAAATTATTTGTCTCTTACAAGTGTCATAATCAAAGAGTTGGTTGGGAAAATCAAATCTTTTCCCAACAGCCACAATAATTAATTATAATTATCCAAATTCCAAATTCGGAATTGCCATAAATGGAAATA
>ML801021.1:0-11814 GCA_009831015.1 Picea engelmannii
ATGCGAATAATAATCCTCTTCCCATTTCAGAGGGGATCGTTATTGAACATAGAGATTTGCAAGCGAGCAATGTGCATTCACGGGTGGAGTCCAGACGCAGAGAGATGGAGTGGGCTGACAACAGCTCCAACCTCCCTCAAGTGCGAAGATGACTTTAAACTTCGAAGGTATTATCGACGAGCACAGTCACCAGTCACTCATGGCTGGTGAATGCTGAAATAATCGAGCTTTGGGTATTAAATAACAGTAGAAGTCTGTGTATTAAATAATTGACGTGGTAATGAAACTTAATCACTTAGAGGTGGCAATCAGCTAGTCATTATAGTAAATTTTAAATATGATTAAGTAAAAGTAAAAAAATAAACATGTAAAATGTTTTTATAATACTGAGAAAGTTAGTGGTTGAAATCACAACCATTAATTTATTGAGACGACTAAGAATATTCTAACAATATTTAATCTTGTTCATACAAAACTAATTAAGTAATAAAAACATATTAAATACATCCATTATCAATAAATATACGATGTTGTTTTCCAATCTTTACTCTTAAAATAAATAAGTCAATCTCATTATTCAGATGCATTTCCTGTATCATTTGTCTCATTATGCAGATGCATTTCTTATATCATTTGTCAAAGGCTTCGATTATATATCCGTTGATTTCTCCCATCTATTTTCGTAATGGACTTGGTCAATACTTCAATCAATACGTTTGATGATAAAAGCATTGTGTTTCTTTAGCAACCTGGCGCGTGTCAATTCAATATATGGACGAACAAAATGATATTGCCTCTATAAGTTCTAAATTTTCATCATTTTTGGCAAGCTATCATTTAGAGATCCCATTGTTACTGAAATCATAGTTTTTTTTACAATTTTTAACCAAACATAGAATTTTAAACTAAGTAAATTATAAAATCTTTTCCATGTTTTGAACATGAATAATACTTTTTGTTTTTTTTTAAGAGAATTATTTTTATTTATTTTTTAATTTATTTGAACCATAATATTTCATGGTTCTCAATTCTTGGTCTCTCCTTGAAGGAACTTTTTTGCTATTTTGGAATCCTCTCTCCAACTTTGAATAATTTGTATTTTTGGCTTCCTCAATTTTTTGAGCACTTGAGCCGTGTTCGTAAATTAGTTATGGCTTCTTCAATTGTTTGAGTACTTGGACACTTAAAATAGGGTGACTCACTTTTTAGTTTGATTCAATTTTAATTTAAAATATATTTGTAATATAGTAACTTGTGAAAATTAAAGAGATTTAAATATATTTTGTTTATTTTTTTAAGTTTAATAAGTAAAAGTTGATTTGAGAGATAATAATTAATATCATTATTATCAATTAATTAATTTTTTTTTTTCCAATTTTAAAGTCAATCCAATATAATAATTGTTACTTTTTTCTCCACCATCATAAGAAGGGGAGACTCCCCAAAATCACCCTAGAGATCCTTTAGGATTATATGGAATCATTAGAAAAAGAGAGAGAAGAGATAGATGCCAAAATCCAGAGTTAGAATCACTAAAAAAAGGAGTGAAGAAAGAGACTTAAAACTCCAAATAGAGCCAGAGACAATGCTTGATAAAAAAATTAGACTCTTCAAAGATACCATTCAAAGTCAAATAGAGGATAGATTCTTAGGGTTCAAGAGTGAATTGCAGACAATCAAGGATATGATTCAAGAAATGAAAACACATAAACAATCAATCCAAGAAGAAGAGGTTGAAGAGAATCACAACTTGAGAGATAGGATTAAAGAGCTAGAAGAAAAAATAACCAACAATTTGACCCTCAATAATCTGGAAAACAAGTTAGATATCAAACCCACCAAACCCATCAAAGAGGAATGAATAAACTAATTGAACTGGACCATGAACATAATAAAAGAGCCTTGAACCTCATAATTTTTGGTATAAAAGAACAACAAGAGGATGAAGAATTAAATAATAAATCACAAATTGATACAAGTTACCTCATAGAAGCAAAGAGGCTAGGAAAAATAATTGATCACAAAGATAGGCTGATCTTTGTCAAAGTAAGGTGTAATGACCTCATTCCTGAAGACCAAGTTGAATTATGGAAGGAAGGAAGTTCAAAATGTAAAATAAGTCAGGAAAGAACGAAAATGAACAATAGTTAGAAATCGAAAAGCTATTGTTAGGGATAGAGACCAGAAGGATAATAATAAATAGGAATTTGAGACACTCAGGATCTTTTTTTTGAACTGTCGTGGCTTTCCATGGCACAAAGGTCCTATGATAAGTTGGATCCCAAATGATATTGATATTATTTGTCTAGCTAAAACTTGGGAGCATGAGCATTCTAAGGTCCCTACGATAAAAGGATTTGTCTTGTGGTCAGCATAGAACAAAAAGTCCCACCATAGAGGGATAGGAGGCATAGCTCGTTATATTAGAAAGAGCATTTGTCCTCACATTCAACTTCATAATATTGACCGTCTCAATCAATACTTGGATAGAAATTTCAGACACCAATTCTAAGAACATGTATATAACAATTTGCTATTTTGCACCTATTAATTCTACTTTCTATAAGAAAAACAATCTAGATAGCGATTGTCCCTATAATAATTTAGAAAAAGATATTTATAGTTTGAAAAATGAAGGTAATATCCTCATGCTAGGAGACTTTAATGCTAGGAATGCAACTAAACAAGATACTCTTTTAAGTGTTTATTCTAAGCATAATCCTTTATGGCTAGATGAGGACCTTGTTTTATCTAATAGCTACAAAAAAAGCTATGAAAACCTGATTGAGAATTTGTTTCATACTGAGTTGGTCAAGCTCTGCAACTATCAAGACATAATAATTTGCAATGGAGTAATGAAGTGGCCAAACTCCAACCAAATTAATTGTAGCCATGGGCTAGGTAGTAGTGTCGTAGATTATGTCATATCTGATATCTCCATTTCAAACCAAATAACGACTTTTGACCTTTTAAATGACCATGAACCAGACTCTGATCATAAACCTTTAACCCTAACTCTAAACTTTGTCGTGCAGATGAGTGTAATTGAAGAGAATTCTAATAATCAAATGAAATTGTGCTTTGACAGAAGTAAAGTTGACCTTTTCTTAAATCATTTAAATAGTAAATTAAATCTCCAAACTTATAAGCACAACATTGAAGAACTCTATCATAATTTCACATCTACCATTTCCACTTCTATTAACAAGTTCTCTTTCGAGGTGTCCTACACAAAGAATAATAGAACGACCAACACTTGGTATGATAAAGAATGTAAAATTTCTAGGAAAGACATTAGGGATGCTTCTAATGAGTTGTTAAAATTTGATAAGATCAATATGCACAAATCCCTAATTAAACGGAAAAAATGTACTATATCAATAAAAGGCAAGAGAAACCTTCACAACTATCTAAGCTAGATCCTAAGAAGTTCTGGAGCAAAACTCTAAACCGCAATACTAAAGAAAATAACATGATTCCCTTAAGGGACTGAAATTCCTACCTTAAAAGTATTTACGAGTTCCCTAATGCCATGGACACCATTCCTATTGTCCCTATAGATGATGAAGTTTTTTCTTTAGATGACATAGAGTTCGAGGTTAAGCGACTTGAAAATGGGAAAGCTAAGGACATTGAAGGCTAATAAGATGAAACTTTTAAAATTGGAGGGACTATCCTTATCCCTCACATACACAAGCTCTTCAATTTAGCAGTCAAGCACGACTTCCCTAAACCCTGGATGCAAAGCCTCATTGTTTCTATTTTTAAAAATGGGGAAAGAAACATTCCCTCTAATTATAGGACCATTGTGATTAGCTCGATTTTAGCCAAGCTTTATGGAATTATTTTGGAAAAGAAGATTAGCCTTTGGATAGAAAGTCACAGTAAAAGAGCTAAAGGCCAAGTCGGGTTTAGGAGGTATCATTAAATTGTGGACCATATTGTTACCTTTAGGATCATTGCATAGGAGTTTCACAATTCTAAAACCAATCTTTTTTGTTGTTTTGTTGACTTTAGAAAAGCTTTTGACATGGTTCCTAGGAAAAACCTTTGGAATAGGTTGGAAGAGATAAAAGTGCCTCTCAAGTTGAGTGCTGTTGCAATAAGAATGTATGAGAAAATTATTGCTAAGTTTAAAAACACCGAGAGCTGGTCGAAAGAGATTAACTGGAATATTGAAGTCAAACAAGGTTGTCCCTTGTCCCCTACCCTTTTTGACATATACATTGACAAGTTAGAAGATTGCTTGGAAAAAACAGTTTGTGTCGTCCCTACTCTCACTGGTATAGTCATCAATCTTATTCTTTATGCTGATGATATCGTTCTTATGGAAACGAGTCCCCATGATCTTGAAAACCAACTAAGAATCCTCAAGTATTTTTTCTCCAATATGGGTATGACTGTTAATATTGATAAGACTAAGGTCATGATTATTAAATCCAATAAGATCACTTATGATACCTTCATATATGAAAACAACAACTTGGAGGAAGTGACTTCATACAAATATCTTGGAATTGATATTCACCACAAACTCAACTAGAATTATAGAATTGAGAAAAAGATTATTAGGGGATTGAAAGCTTATTATGGGCTTCAAAACAATTGTAAATCAACTGATCTTTGGAGTTGGGATAAGAAGAAAATTCTCTTTGAAACTCTTGTTACACCTGTTATTATTTATGGATGTGAATTCTGGGGTTGTAGTATCTTTTGTGAATCCTGAAGAAAGATAGAGAAAATACAAAAGAATTGTATAGCCTATAATCTCAAAATTAAAGGAAATATGCCCTATCCCATCCTTCTCTTAGAAACAAGCCTCTCCCCCATTGAGAGCACGACTATGACTAGATACCTAATGTATAAGAACAAGTTAAACAACATGGAAGACAAGAGGCTTCCTAAAATTGTTTCAAATTCTAGTCGTAACCACCATCGACTCAAGCGAGGATGGCCTAAATATGCATGTTCTTGGATAAAGTATTGGGGAATCATGGAAGACACCACTTTGCATAATAAATATACTATGAAAATATCATCAAATCAAAATTTAAGGAGAAAATCTGGCGTGATAAAGAGCTAGAGGAAAAAATAAAATTAAGGTATTATAAGAATGTAATCAATCTTAATCTAGAAGATCAAAATTATCTATCTGTTTTGACAAGTGTAAAGAAAAAAATAAACATTGCTAAGATAAGAACAAATTCTTATGAACTCCATAGTGAAATTGGGTGTTGGTCAATTCCTAAAACGCTATGGGATGAAAGAGTATTTCACCTTTGTGACACTAAGAATGTTGAAGATGAAAATATTTTTCTCTTAGATTGTCCAGCCTATACCCATATTAGAAGTCATTTTCAAAATATTTGTCACACTACCAACCTTCCTAACCTCTTAACTCAAAAAAACTATGGTGATATTGGAAAGCTTATTTTAATGTTTTTCGAGCACAGAAACAAAATTCTAAAGAATCCCAAGTAATTAATTACCCTCTTAAGATTCCATCGACCAATTAGACCTTAGTAGACCACCACCACCTTATTTTCTTCATTCATTTATAATTACGTTGATGCAATTTGACGCTGATTTCTTTTTATACGTGGAGTTTATCCAAAACTTAATCTTTTAATTCTTTGTCTTATTTTGGAAGCCTTTATAGGTAAAATTAAAATATTGAGATTCTATGTTTCTTATTTTATTTAAAAAAAAAATAAAAAAAATGAGATTCTATGTTTCTTATTTTATTTTTTAAAATAAAAAATTGAGATTCTATGTTTTTTATTTTATTTTTTATTATATTTATTTTTAATATAGTTATATTTAATTTAAAAATATTTAATATTATAAAATAAAATTATGAGTTATATAGTAAAATAAAATATTTGATTAAACTTTAAAATAGCTATAAGTTTTTTATTATTAAAAAAGGAAATGAAAAACATTTTCCTTTCTAATAATATTTTTATGTCATAAAAACATGAAATTAAAATAATTTCTTATAAATTCTTTAAGATCATATAAATTAAAAGAATTCTTCAAACTCAAACCTTTTTATTTAAAAGAGTTGGAATGAAGCATTTTTCTCTTATGTCATAAAAACATAATTTTTAAACAATAAAAAAAATTGGTCATGAAATGCATTTTACTCTCCAATATTTTATTGGAGAAAACATAATGTTAAAACAATTCAAATAATTTCTTATAAGTTTTTTTAAAATGACATAAATTAAAGTAATTATTGTTAAATACTTGAACCTTTTTACCATTAAAACAAAATTTAGGAATGAAAATCATTTTTTCTCTCCAATATTTAATGTTATAAAAACATAATGTTAAAACATTTTAAATAATTTCTTATAAATTTTTAAGATTACATAAATTAAAATAATTCTTCTTAAATACTCGAAAGGGGAAACTCTTTCTATTTTGATCCCTAATTGAGGGATTGAGAGTTTACTATTTTCTGATATTAATGACCAATTTCAATGGCAAATTCAATGAAGTAGAATTATATTGGGCAGCATTTAAAATAATTTATCTTCCACTCAACAATATGCTAGGTTAATTAGGGATAAATAATTAAAATAGAATCATAACTCCATGAATAGATCAATACCTAATCAAAACAACACATTCAATAGATTGGAGATGAAAAAAACACATTTTTGGAAACCCAACATTTACTGGATATTTTATCAAGTTCAAGAGAATATTACATTGGAGTGAGTTATACACAGGTTTTTTGTATTGTTACTTATTGTTAAGATAAAAAATGTAGTAGGCCATGGCTCAGAGACACCTTCTCTTACAGTGAAAAGTCACATTAACTCCTTTGTCCACTCAACCTCAAGCAAGATGCCCTCCTCGAGCTTCATTTTTTGTTAATGTCCTTCTCTCTTTTTCCTTGCATCTCCCTTCATGTTTCCCTTTTTTTCCTTCGCTACAACCTTCGTAGTTTTAATGGGAGTCCTTTGGAAGGCCAACCATCACATCTATTCATTTTCACTTCCAATTTGCCAAGAAGAAAAAAATAAAACAAAATGAAAAGAAATTTGTTTGTTTAGAAACTTTACAAAAATTTTCCACTATCCAATTCAGATCACACCTCCCCATTTGAATGCTTTTGGTTCCCAAAATTTGGACCATTAAGGAGACCGAAGAAAAATGCCTCCATTTTTCTTGGCCTATCCACCACTCCATTGTTGATGAAGGTGGCTTGTTTCCTACTTGTCTTCCCTTGTTTTGATACTAGAGGATTTATTCTCTTTCTCTCTTGATGTACTTTGAACAGGTATACCTTTTCACCCTTGACCAAGCAATACTTGTTTTTTCTCCTATACAAGGTAACATCCTTATCCCACAATTAGGGGCTACACAACATCACTCCACATGCGTCCACTGGTGAAACTTCACATACTACCTCATCAATTGATCCAGGTGGATATTGGTGGCCACCTACCTTTTCCAATTGCTCAAAATAGTTTTCTGGCAATTTTGGCAATTTACTATTTTTAGCAGTTTTAACTTCTGGGGCCATTTTCAGGGCCTAAATGAAGGTTTTTAGGGATTGAGCCTCTTAATAATAGATAAATGCATGATCTATCCCCCAAAATGAATCTTCTCGACGATACCTTTCCAACAGGCTATCATACACCTAAAACAGAGATCGTATGCAAAAGTTACGACCCCCAGAAGTTGATGTACTAACTTACCTAGACGGGGCCCACATGACTTTTGGCGCTTCATCTCCTAGGGTTAGGTTTTTGGATGTATAGGATTTTTGGCATTCCTGTTTATTGTAAAAAGGCCTTCAGATTTGCATGGTAATAATCTTTTGGCGAATGAGTGTAGCCTTCACATCTCTTCTCAGAGATAAGCCGCCACCATTCTAGCAAGCTTGTTTCTGCTGCATTTTACAGTTTCAGCTTATTTACTTATTGAATAGAAAACCATTTTTATTGTATCTCTATTATTTTGTGTTAAGAACCTGTTAATAATCTGTATTCATTTCATTTTGCTCATAAAATCTGGATCAGTGGTATTAGAACGATCTTCTCCTTGTCGCCTTAATGCATGTCCCCAACGAGGTCGGAGTACAAAGAGTTGGGTCTCGAGCTTGTTTCTCTTGAGGAAAAAAGATCTCGCATTCCCAAGCGACCTCTCATGGCAGGAGAAAATAAATATGACTAGACATGAGATCATTTCAAATTATTGATTGGGGAAGACCTCACGCAACAAAGGAACGAGATGACGGATAGTTTCGCGCAAATCCTTCGGCGACTACCAACATGCGACACATCTTCTTTGAGTGGAGGTGCCACCCCCTTCAAGGTACAAATAAACTTAGATATTTCTATATTTGAAGGTCAGATAGACGCAGATTCTGTACACAAGTGGTTGAATCTACTAGAAGGGTATTTTTCTGTCCATAACTTTTCGAATAGAGAAAAGATTACTTTTGCACTCCTCAAAGTCATTCCCCATGTCAAAGATTGGTGGGAAACTTTCTGTGAGAAAAAGGAAACAGAGGAACCCTCATTATTTACAGTCACGACCACTTGGGAATCCTTCAGGGATTTTATTAAGGAACAATACTACCCTGTCGAAATTTATGACGACTTGTATACCAAATGGACCACACTGCGGCAAGAAAGAGACCAAGCAGTGCCCGATTTCACAAATATCTTCCATACCTTGCACACCAAGCTAGGTATCAAAGATTCAGAATGACATCCGGTGCTCAAGTATCGTGGCACTCTGCATAGATACATCTAGACCGAAATGGAATTTTTGGACATCTCATCCTTGGGCGTGGCCTACCGATATGCCGTCAAAATCGAGTAGAAGCTCAAACAAAAGATGCAACAATTTGGGCCTAGGAACCCCTCATAGAAAAATCCAGGAAAGGGCGGCCCCAACCCACAGAAAAAAGGACAAAGGAAATATGGACAATATCAGGACAACCAGTCCAAGCCGCAAGCAAAGAAGGACAACAGAAAGACAAAGAAAGATACCGGGAAGTGGTGCGACTTCAATAAGAGCCCTTGGAATAACACTATTGACTATCACTCAAAGAAGTCGCTGGTGGCTGAAGTGAAAGCCTCCGAATAAGATGTGGGTTCTAACTCTGAGCCAGAACCAGAAAGGGGAAGACAAATCATTGACGTGGAACCCAGTGCCACCGTTTCTACCACCAAGCTCCAGCCTAGTGAACCAGACGAGCCAGAAGAAGGAGAATGCCTCTTCCATTCACAGATGTGGGTAAAAGGTGGCCTGCTGCACTTCATCGTTGATAATGGTATCTAGAAGAATCTCATCTCAGTAGAGGTCGTCAAGCGGTTGACCCTGCTGAAAATGCCACACCCACAACCCTACACCATTGGATGGCTTTGCCAAGGAAGCGATCTTTGCATCAGCCAATAGTGCCGACTGTCGTACGACATCAAGCCCTTCAAAGATGAGGTATTGTGTGATGTTTCTCCTCTCGAAGTTTGTGATGTTCTTTTGGGCCAACATTATTTATGGAAACGTCATGTTGTATATGAGTCTAGGCCTCGTAGTGTTATTATTACTTTGAACAGGAAATTGTATAGGATACCTGAGGCTGTCCCACCTAGTGTTATTTCCTTGATCTCTGCTAAGCAATGCAGGAAGGTCATCTCTCAGACGAGGAATTTTATCTTCTTCGTGATTCACTCTTAGAATAAGCGAAAGATCACAACCACATCCAGGGTCTCTGCATCCGACCTCTTCACACAATAGAAGCAAGTAGATAAGGTCATGGAAGAATACTCAGATATCTTCGCCTCACCTACCGAGGTACCTCTGCACTACCAGTTCAAGCACTCCATTGATCTGACCCCAGGTGCATCGCTTCCCAATGGGCCAGTCTATCATCTCTCTTTGTTAGAGAATGAGGAGATCAAGTGATAGATCCAAGAACTTCTCCACAAGGGGCACATCCATCCCAGCTCATCACCTTGTGGGAGCCCAATCGTGCTGGTACAAAAGAAAGATGGAACCTGGCGACTATGCATTGATTATCGAGCTTAGAATAAAATCACAGCAAGAAACCAGTACTTGATTCCCTGAATCAATGACCTCCTTGATCAACTCACGGGGGCCAAATACTTCAGTAAGATTGATCTGAAGTCTGGCTACCACTAGGTCCTGATAGAATAAATAGATGTATGGAAAACCACTTTCAAGTCAAAGGAAGGCGTTTTTGAATGGTTGGTCATGCCCTTGGTTTGACAAATGATCCAACCACTTTCATGAGGATGATGGACGATATCCTGTGACCATTCACCAATACTTTTGTAGTGGTGTATCTGGATGACATTCTCATTTATAGCAAGACTTGGGCCGAACACTTACAGCATATTCAACAGGTTTTGCACACCCTACGACAACACAAGCTATATTCCAACTTGGAAAAATTCTCCTTCGGCATGGAGAGGGTCCATTACCTAGGCTACATCATTGATAAGCATAGCATACATGTGGATCCAGCCAAGATCCAAGTCATCCGTGACTGGCCAACCCCAACCACACTCACTAAGCTTCAGAGCTTCTTGGGCCTTTCCAATTTCTACTGCAGGTTCATGTTGGGATTCTCCCATATTACATGGGCCGTCAGCCAAATAACCAGGGGTGGTCGTAAGGAGAAATTTGCATGGGGGTGGTCCCAACAACAAGCATTCGATGATTTGAAGCAACGCTTGTTCTCAGCCCCAATACTTTCACTACCAGACCTGCAAGATCCCTTTGAGATTGAGATAGATGCTTTAGACTATGTGGTGGGCACCGTTCTCACTCAACACGACCACCCTGTGGCCTATCATAGTGAGACACTATCAAATGTTGTCCATAAGTACCCTACTTACAACAAAGAAATGTACTCCATTGTGCAATCCTAGTGCCAGTGGAGACATTACATTCTTGGGAAGGAGACAGTCATCCACACTGATCATAACCCACTGTAGTTCATGAAAACACAAGGAAAATGCATAATGATCGCCATCAAAAGTGGTCCACATACTTGCAAAAATTCCACATCAACATGAAGTATAAAACAGGAAGTACCAATCGTGTCGTTGATTGCCTCAATAGACCGCCAGTCGTGACACTCACCACGGTGCTATAATCTTGTGGCCATGAGACCTCTGGATGCCCCCAACTCTATGAGACAGACCTAGACTTCGCCACCACCTACCAAATGTTGGGTGAAAATGCAGTTGTCGATAATTTCCATCTTCAGGATGGGTTGTTGTGTCGTTTGGGCCATATCTATGTTCCATCAAGTGAGCGAGTGAAGATGATCTAGGAAGCCCACTACAATTGGGTGGCAAGACACTTTAGCATTGAAAAGACAATGACGATGCTATAGAAACATTTCTACTTGACAAAACTTTGACAGTAGGTCAACAAGTATATCAGGTCCTACACTGCCTTTGCTATTTCCAAACTGACCACTAAGAAACAGGGCCTATACACCCCTCTTCGTACTCTTGATAGGCCATGGGAATTCATCTCAATGGACTACATGTCGGGCCTTGTTAAGAACCAAATATCAATATAGCATAGAAAAACCTCAGAAAAGTACTCAATGCCTTGGAAAGAGATAATTTCAGATAATAAGCCTCTTCGAGGGGGAAACCTCCTTTTACCCCACTTAAATGTTCAAGTACAAGATGATTCGAAATGAAAATGTCTCCTTGGTATATATAGGAGCCTAGGAGGTATAATTACAACTAATGGCCTAAAGCCGACATAAATAAAATAACATTACTAATATAATATGCCCCAATTAAG